>JAVQJD010104117.1:0-22878 GCA_036023655.1 Nannoperca australis
ACACACACACACACACACACACACATATCACTGCCACCACAGCCTTTGATTCCAGCCGCCACTCACTTTCAAATGGTAATGAGAGGCAATTAGAAGCCAATGTGTCCTAATCACAAGCCATTTAACTGAGCTTGGCTCATTTGTCAGAGCCATATGTGTACAGCGACCCACGCACTCAAACACACAAGAATACACGTATCTGCTAAATCATGCTAAAGTCTTGTCTTTGTCTCAGGAATTTGCTGCCTATGTAAGGAAAAAAAAGGATAATTGTGTGTGTGGTTGAGAGAAACAAAATGAGATTTCCAGGTAATGATTGGGCGGAGGTTTCACAGCTGAATGAAAAAGACAGAAGTGCCTTTATGCCCCAACCTGCTAATACAGGCAGAGTGAGTGATGGGTAGGCGGGGCAATTGGATCAACCAACGGCTGAAACATGTGTTTCTGTGTATATTTCTTGAGAAATTAGTTGGACCAATGGCACTTACCTCCAGCATTTGCTTACACAATAACTTTTACAGGTTACACACTGCAGGCAGGGGTGAAGTGAACATTTATAACAGCATTTACCCACATCCCCTGAGAGGTGTTTGGAGTCTGCATGGGTGAGAGGACTTTGTCGCACTGTTCTTGTACATTGTTCTCAGATCAAATAAGCACACATAAAAAACATACAAACCCTACTCTGCAAGTCTGCAAACGTTTATGTTAGTGTTGAGACAGACCAAAAAGGCAGTGGTAACCAGACAGATAAGACATCCAAACATATAAATCATGCTGCATCAAATAACAATCTGTTGAATGTAACACTACTTCAGTCAGAAGCTATCGGCTCTTATGTGCAGCCAAAGTTTACTACTACCACTACAGACCTGGCTGCAAACTCACGTACAAAGAGTGCAAGTGTGCCGCAAGGAGCCTTGACAAACATAGACACTGGTTATAATTATGTAAACATACATAGAAAAACATTTACCTGCCACAACTCTGTCTACAAAAATAACTGTACACCGAAAAGAGACAAAGCAAATAAACTGCACACAAATTATAGGTCTACCGAAAATGTGTTCCAACACAATCCGAGATCAGCATATCGATTAGATATTCTTCTCCTGTTTCCTTCCTCTCTGATCTCGTTCATATATCTGACCCATGCTTTTTAACGCTTTCACAAAATAACTTTTAGGTTTGATGCCCTATAATGAAAATTACGCCGACCCCTGTTTGCTGCCTATACACCAGACTGCTGTCACAGGTTAAATCCTGGCCATCTCCTTTTACATAAGAAGAAGCTACACGAGCTACACAGAAAAGAAGCACAGCAATGTAGGTAGTATGGGACAAAAACAATGTATGTAAGAAAAGTGATTTTGGAAAAGAAAAAGAAAAAAGAAGAGTGGTAGGTGGGGATGGGGGCAGATCAAGAGATTGAGCTGTCTGGTTGAACCATGCAGTGCGCTCAGACCTTTTCAGCTTTTCCTTTCATCCTCCTCTATTCACGAGCGCACCGAGTACACGTGCATGCACACAAGAGAAAGGACATACACACACACACGTACACACACAGAGAATACTGCTTTAAAAGGGGATCAATGAGTGTTTTTTGTATTTTGTGTGAAAGAACATTCCACTGTCTCTGATCGCGTGGGCCTTTATTGCTTAGTGTACTTAGCAATAGTGTTCTTAGACTGCTGTCTGAATGGGATAACAATAGCAATTCAATTGAGATGCCACGGCAGGCACTTTAAATCTGCAATTTATCTATAAAGAGGGAAAACATGTCATTGGTAATATAAGGGTCAATGAGACCACAGTTTTATGGTCTTATGAGTCATTGAGCTTCACTAATGCACTTGTTGAAAACCCATTAGTCATTTCTTAAATGTATAATTCAATTAAAATATTCATTATAACATCCAGAGTTGCTGTTCTGTTTAGCGCTTTCCTTGTGGATCTATACCGTTTGAGTGTGTGTGTGTGTGTGTGTGTGTGAACATTAGAGTGCATGTATAAATTTGCAGTCTTTGTGACCTTGTTTCCGTGCTTACTGTCTTTTATTTTGAAGTGGCACTCTAATCAATGCCAATCTTCTGAATGACCAAGGTAGTCCCAGCGTCTGAATGAGAGAGAGAGGGAGAGAAATAGGGTGAGAGGACTAAAGCCATCCTACAAACTTGTGCTACACTGTCGGGTCGATATGCCACTGCATGGCTCAATAACCATGTGAAAAAGGGAAACTGGCTTTGAGACTTAGTTCAGCTGTATGTTGGCTTTGGCTCTGTAATGGCTGCCAGAGTAGCTGACATGATATACAGTTGTCTATGTTCCAGGCAGGTTGCTGTAAAAGACTAAACTGGACTGAACTCCAGACTGTATAATATCTAAATGATTACATATAACAAAATAACACGTTTAGATTACAAATTTGAGTTCCTGCAACAATTTGAACTCGCTTAAAATCCTCAAAGCTGTTTCCTGAACTCTCTCTAGAAAGAGTATTCCTGTGCCTGAGCTATACATCAAATGTGATACAGCATGTAAGTCATCATGCAAGAGTTAGTTCAGCATGCTGCTCCTTTGATCTCTTTGCCTTGATTCGTTTTTGATCATACTCATACATGCAAAGCCTGGGTGACAGGTAAAGGTTTTAAGAGCCGGACTTTCGAGGGCCAAGTTAAATGAGGGAGAACCTAACTGATAGCAGCTCTCTCTCTCTTTATAGGACATCCAAATGTGGCTGGAGTTATTATTTTTTCTTTGTTTAATAGTATTATATAGTGCATAATACAGCAATGGCTCTAAGCTCTCAACTGTGGCTCACTTAATGACAAAGCCACAGCTCTTTGTGTGTGTGTGGGGGGGTATTTCACTTCAAAAACATATTGTTGTCTCATGTACATTTCTGCCTCTATTGTTCTCTTCAATCTTCCATGTCTTCTTCCAGCTAGGTTTTACATATTTCTTCTCTTCTCTTCTCTTCTCTTCTCTTCTCTTCTCTTCTCTTCTCTTCTCTTCTGCTAGCCTAGTCTTCTCTTCCTTATCCTTATCAGAGGCAGTAGAGGATTACAGTGGGGAGTTGACACTGACTGGCAGTCAGACAGCTCCTGCAGACTCTTCTCTTCCCCATAGAGCTCCAGGCCTGGGACAGGGATAAGCTGACAACCTGGGACACAGCCAGATAGATAGTGTTGAAGAACAGAGATCAAAGAAGAATGCTAGGAATTGGGGTCATGTACATATAGTGGCGCTCCAATGTAAGGATTTCTATTACCCAGACATTAGTATCACATTTATAAGCGTTGTCTGTGTAAAGATAATGGTAATAGTTTGAGAACAACTAATTTGTTTTCATGCTGATTCAAAACTTGATTTCATTTCATTTAAGGGGGTTACTGTAAAAATATTAATCAAAATACCTATTGGTTGCATTTAATTACTGACCGTGAGAAGATAATATTGATCTATGATGGATTACAGTAGGTATTTAAGTAAAATATATTCCATATCAGCATCAGTGTCCAAAATCCTCTATAGTCTTAATGCTTTTTAGCCTCAACAGTCAAAAAGTGTAGCCCAGACAGGTGAATAAAGTGTAAATTCTACCTTGTCATGCAAACTTCTCCTTACTTTCAGTAAAACCTTGAGCAGAAGTCAGTCTTTTTGACATGGCAGTTTCTTGTCAACTAAGTTATACTTAGTAGTTACCAAAATGTACATATAAAAAAAAACATGGCAGGTTTCTACACCCACGACAGGAGCATAATCCCTGTCTGGCTTCCCACATACGAACACAGGTAACTGTGCGTGTAGGGGCCAAAAATGGACACATTGCTGTTTGAACCATTGTCTCTGCAGTAGTTTCTTTGTAGTGTTACCGTTAGATCAGGGTAAATTGATAAAGTATAATAAACTCTAGCTTTATGTTGGATCAAAATGTATTCCTGGCGGCTGAAGAGGGCCCATTATGCGCCTGTTACACAAAATCTGTAACAAACAAACAAAAGAAAGTACATTTCAGTAATAAAATTACTGTTCCTATACTACTCTGTTTTCACTGATGCTTCTACCTCAATTGTTGGAAGTGAAGCCCCCAGACCCTCCGCAGCAAGGTGGGTGTGTGGGTATCAACAATGACTTAAGTGTGAGCCAGGAGGATATGCATTGAGACAGAGGAATTCAATAACAGGAAAATGACCAGTGATAGAAACAATCCCTGGAATACCAAAACCCACCCTTCACCAATGTTGTTCTTGGCACAAGCTTGCTTTCCATTACTACTGCACACCAAGACACAGCACATGGGGCAGCATGGGGAGTATCAGTACAGTGCATCCGCACATTCATGATGTGGTATGTCCAGTGAAGTCCTGAAGTCCAGTCTGTCCACCGGCCAGGTGTTATCACTGGCCCCCTCTTTCTGACGATGCATTGGTGTATGAAAACTTGGGTCGGCATATATATATGGTCAGGGGCATACATGGGTGGGGACTGGAGAACAGAACTTGCAAATTGGTGTCTATAAGGCTGGAACTATTTCCTCTCTGACGGAGCTGTGGTGCGGTTTAAATAGAGCAAGTTGCTGGATGCGTGGATGGATGCTGGCTTTCTCTGTCTGTCTGTCTGGCTGTCTGTCTGGCTGGCTGGCTGACTGGTAGTTGTGGCTTGGCCAGTTCATCTTTTTACTGGATGGCTGGCTAGCTGTATGGTCGTGGATCAGCCTCATCTGGCTGGACATTTGGCTGGATGCTTAGCGGCTTGATAGCTAGCTGACAAGCTTTCTGGCCCACTGAGTCGCTGGCTGCCTTACTGACTGGCTATTATTTCTAGCCCTTTCTTTAGCCATGTAGTAAGCTCATGACATTGGCTATGACACTCAGGGAGGTGTGCTAAAACACTGCTGACAGATTTAAGACCTAGTGAGCCAGGACGTTCCCTGCCTGCACATGAGCCCTGTGAGTCCATCACCAATTACAGTATCAGGACCGTTTTAGAGAGTTTCTCTTTCTTTCACTATCCTGGACTAGAATCTTCCCAAAAGCTTCTGCAGTGGCCTGCCACTACTGCTTGATGAGCACCACCGCATCCCTTAAAAGTAACACAATTATATACATTGTTGGCCAAGGAGAGGCAACTTAATTGGCGCTATACATTACAAAGACGTGTTCTAAGAAAGTGGCATTACTTCTGCTTTGAGTGTAATGACAAAAGCACAGTGCAAGACAAATATGGCAGTACATACCTAATGGAATTAATTTATGTCTAGTGGTGTGTGTGTGTGTGTGTGTGTGTGTGTGTGGTACTGCACTGATAAAATAAAGAAAATTCAGTATCTTCCTGCTCTTACACTTTTAAAAGTAAAGGTAAAGTAACAGGATTTAATTTAAAGAAATGTCACCATTAATGGACCTCATATTACTGTAATAGTTCTGTCTTTACATCACATGGAGTTTACTTTGTTACTTTGGGTCCAATTACATATCTTATTTGCTATATTTGTCTTTGTCATTGTTTCACATATTTCATTGGCTGCATAAGATTTGGTGATAAGTGAGAACTTGTGTTGAGGAATATGAAAACTGGCCAAACTATGTACGTCACATGTAAATGCATACAGCATGTATTTGTGTTTGCATGTAGTCATGCCTGCGTGTATGTGCACATTAAGTTAGGTATTTTACTGTGCATGGAATACATTTGTGTCCTCTGCAGCTCGGGCCTGTGTTTTTGCCAGGGTGTTTATCAGAGATCGAGTGTGTAGTGGGGTCAAGTGATGAGCTGCGGCACAGATAAATGAGGTTAATGTGAGGTTTCACTGTGGCCTGCCTGGCCAGGTCTGCTTTCCTGACACTCATCTACTGTCAGCTGCCACACTGGGGGAGGTAACTTGGCTGCAAAATGACTCCGTGTCATACCTGCCCTAGATGAGCCACATTTGTACATTTGTGTCATGGTCACAAAGTCTTGATGTCAAACCCTCATACACACACTGCACAGCAGACAGACAGGAAAGACCCATGCACAATCTCACATTTCACATCAATCTCACACGTATTGACAGGCTCGTACATGACATTCATAGCACATATTTGCATGGACATAAAACACATTAAACACAAACACACATGCTGCAGCTGTGTTTATGCTAGTGCACACTAGCAGGGGATTACCCAGGGAAAATACCTCTGGTAGGAGAAGAAAGTTGACCTAATGGGAAATTGCTAGGCATCCTCATCAGACCAAAATAATTTGTACATTCCACATAATAGCACTTACGGGAACTTTTAAACTTCCCACATGTCAGATCATAATCATAATAGAGTAAATAGGTTCCTATAGTTTTCTCACCTCAAGAGAAACTTTAGGTCTAATTTGCAAACTCATACAGAAAGGAAATTTACGGCTGTTACTGCTAGCAATGTGAAAAGCATATATATTATATATATAATGTATGTAAGAAATACAAATGTACTGAGTGCATTATGTCTGTTTAGTGATCTGACTACTAGAGTACCCAAGCTACTGTTGATGTGGTTCACTCTGTGGTTGCATCTATTCATTTATCCAAACCATCATAGAAGGTCCCTTTTTTTAAAAGTATCTAACAATTTCTTCTTCATATTGAGGTTTAATTCAAATATTAACTTGTTCTCAGTTGAAGGTCTACGGTTTCAGATGTTGTTTCCATGCTTTTAATAGTGTGGGTATTGTGAAGTGCTGTAAGACCACAATAGTGATTAAGGGCCCTGCAAATAAATTGACTGGGCTTAACTTTTATTGTCAGTTGTTGACATTGCTTCTGTGCTCTCCACTAGTTTTCCTCTGATAGCGTGCCCCATAAATGTCACAGCAGTGCAACTCGGATAGAAAGAGTTTTTGTGTTTCCATGCCGCATTTACTACATTGTGTGATCTGTAATGTGTTCTGAGAGTTTTAGTGCAGTATTTCCCACAGCAGTTGAAGACATCCTGCATCAAGACAGATTCTGAAAGAGCTCCTACTACGCCTGCCTGACAGATGTGTAGAGTTAAACACTAACCTAAAAACCTAAAAAAGAATAAAAGAACTCCCCGCCTTCTATCAAACCTCTCACCACCAATAAGCCTCAAAAAAGACAATCTTTTTGAGTGAAGAGATGCTTTTTTCCCCCTTTCAGCCCAGTGCTTTGGTTTTTGAGGTGAGCGCCCAGTCAGCTTACTTTAATTCTCCAGAACATGCCATTAGCTCTGCTAGCGATTTCCCCCACACTACCTCTAGCGTGGATGACTGAGATGGATAGCTGAGTGCATTTGCAACCTGACAGGACACGCTACCTAACTGTAGACTTCCGCTGAAAGGTTGGGGTGTGTGTGTGTGTGTGTGTGTGTGTGTGTGTGTGTTGGGGGGGTTGTTGAGAGTGCGAAGGTAACGTAACCCTTTTAGGAGGCACTTCACAGATAGCATGTGGGGTCATTATGAGTAAGGGCATGCAAAATTCATGTTATCTCAGGACATCAAACTTGAACAAAATACACCTGTCATAACTGCCATCACTAATGTAGCACACGTAGACTTACTGTATATGAATGAGTTCATATTTTTTTCAAACTACATGAGTCAGATACCCGCACTGAGGACACGAACAGTTGATTGTACCTTAACTCTCCAGTATCTGCTTACATTTTTCTTGCGTTATCACAACAGTAGTGATGATTGGCTCCAGACTACATCAGATTAAAATCTGGAATTTACTATCATCACAAAGTATATTCATGTGTGTGCTTTTCAAAAGGCATGCAATATACTATTCTGTGAAATTTTACTTAGCAGGTGAAAGGAATCAGCAAATTAAGAATATAATATTATTGACTTGCTTTTATATTTTTGAGTTCAGGTCTTGGCTGGACCACTGTACCACTGCTGATGAAATTAGAGGCTATTTAGTAGATTACCTTGTGTTAGATCCAATATATTTCCTCCAATGTCCATTCACCTTGATGAAGTCTGAATTAGGTAAATGTAAAGCTGTTTGCTTGGTTTGTAAGTACTTTGGCTCAAACACTCATATCACTTGAGATATTATTTTACATGCTAAACATCAGAGAGGGTTCACGGCTGTCCCATCTGTTGAATAATAATGATAAAACATTCAGGCAACTTGCTACAGCCTCTTTGTGCTTGCACTTGAGACATTGCAAGGTCTCTCTGTAGAAGAGGGCAAGCCAGGCTGTCTGGACTTCTGAAGGAAACCAAGCAACACACACACACACACACACACACACACACACACACACTGCTGGATTTGAGGTTTGGTCGAGCTGACCTTTGCCCTTGAACTAGAATGACCCTGAACCATGTGAGGACCACTGTGATTTACTGTGACAGTGAACATCAGCTAACAGCAGCATAAAAAACGACAACAGCATACTGGTTTGAATTTACTGCTGCTGATGTTTCTAATGAGATGTTGAAGAACTGTGCTGTCAATGAGGACCTGACCTTTAGAGCTAAAGCCAGATTACGGATCCTCCTCATGATTCAGTCGTTGTTTCCTAATAGGTTCACTCCCAATGCATCACACGCATTTTCTAGTGTGTATTGGTTGCTATGAAAATATACAGCTTTAAAGAGCAAGACATGACAGAGCTGTTGACGTGTGTGTGGTTTTCAAACCTTACAGCGGTACAGTAGTAGATGTTGTCATGGTACATGAGCACAATGCAGGTGATAGTTTGGACACTGTACTTTTGAGTTTTGAGGAGGTGTTGCTCACAGAGGTTACAAAGCATGAGTCAGTTGATACTGTCTTGCAGCTTTTGCAGCATGTTTGGTTGTCTGGGAAATGTCCATACACCTAAGAAAAAAGCTTAAGTACTTGCAAAATACTGCTCTGTGACAGTTGACCTATGCAGAGTGGGTGCTGCAGCATGTGCCCTTAATTAGGGCTAAATACCCAAGTGTCAGAGTTTACATCGTTTGCTATGTATGCTTGTTTGTAAAATGTAGGCGTTAACAAGCATATTAAAATGTGTGCTCGAATGTGTGTTTTAGTGTGTGCAAATATCAGCAGGTTTCACTTCCTATCTCTGCTGACCTGCAACAAGTCTAGGCTTTATCAGCATGACACAGATGCTATCTGTATTTCATAAAAGCTTCTCTTGGAAGTCCTCATTTGTGGTATTGCATCTACTTTTTCTGTTTACCTGGTGATGATGTTGCACCCATGTTCAGCTGAATGATCAATCAACAATTGGACGCATCCACAAGTTCAAAGATTCACTTTGCAAAAGTGTTCTTTCAATCCCCAAATCACAACACAGAAACTCAAGTCAGCTCTCCCACAAACACCCCATTATCTCGGCTAATTCTCAGAAACCTTGCACAAGGCTGCTAAGAATCTGCTGGATTTGCAGGTTTCTATTTGAACTTTTTGCAAAGGGGTTTCTCTGTCCTAAGTGTGTTTGCCAAGCACAACACATGATTAGAGTCCACCAATACTAATACCGCTCCGGCCCCTCTGGTTCAGCTTTGGAGAAGAGATTTGTAGGGTTTATACTGTTGTTGTTTACGTCTAATCTTTTAAAACGGAGGCACAGTTTCATAATGCCTCGTAAAAGTAGTAAGCTTGTGTCTTGTACTAATTTATAAGAGTTTCTGTTCGTAAGCCCCACGAGACGTGAAAAAAAAAAAAGGTTTTGACCAGATGGGGCTCAGCTCAGACCGTCTAGTTTTCTCTGAGAATCACCTTTGGCTGTGCACACAGTGAAAGGTGTGTAACTTGCACCAGTGTCACTTCTTCATCTTCACTATAAAATACCACTCATATGCTATCACCTGCTTTTAACTGAACATACGTTAAAGACATCATATTTTGGTAAACAAATATGATGAAGCTGTGAGCCAGTTTTCTCTATGAGAGAGATTGAGCATATACTAAAGAACACAAAAACTACCATTTAGAATTTTGATGTGGTTCATGTAGAATTTAGCATTTGGGTAAATCAGGCAAATGCCTATTTTAGTCCAATGTAAGTACTACAGTATACCATAGGCCCCTCATCTCGTAAATCCATTTAACTGAACATAACAGAAGTCTCCCAGACCAAGGCGCCGTGACTCATGGAAGATTTCCAGCCTGATTCTCAACATTTGGACGACTCACTGTGAGACCTGGCTAAAACATGTTTGTGTCTGACATTCTTTTAAGAGACAGATCTGAAGTTTAATGCAGAGTTGACTGAAGTGCTTTCTTCCAAAATATATGGCTATTTAATCATTGATGTTTGAAATTAATCAGTTTCTGTCATAAAAAAGTCTGTTACCCAACACTTTAAAGATCTTTGTTCTGTCAAGTGTGGAAAGCGCCTCTGGATATTCCAGTAATATATAAAATCACAATGTGCAGACTCATACAAGGGGTTAAATGTTGACTGTTGCCTAATGTCTGTTACATATCTAAATAAAACGATTTCGTTTACTTGACCAGATAATGTGTTTGCGGTTGAGAGTACTGCGAAAGCAAACCGTCATCTGAATGCTGTAAGAGCTATTTTTGGCGCCTGCAAAGTTGTTTTCCTTGAAAAGTGCAGAGGCCACAAACCAAATGTCCAGATGATCTTGTAACAGCAGAGATAAATCTGGTCTTGGACAGAATGACATCGTGATGCAAGTGCTGCTGCTACATAGTTTTCTAAATAATGTCCGACTATGCTATTTTTAAATAATAACTTACTTAACTAACTAAGCAGTTGTGTATCAACAGCAAGACAATCATCATGGCCACTGATTTGACTTTAATGAGGCCTTTCAACTGCTCGGGATATTTATTTTTTTATCCTTTAAATTGATCCTTTAATTTGCACTCAGCTGAAAAGCTTTGTGTAAGCTACTTTTGAAATATGCATTACTGTACATTGAACCCAGATTGTATTCACAGCAAACTAATTTAAATTAAATTTAAATTAAAAGCTGACATGGCACATGCAATTAATAAAGATTAATATTCTATTCTATTCTATTCTATAGATCCTATTCAAAGATTTTGTGCAACATGAGGGTTTCTTGGTCAGATGTGGACCCCCACTCAGTTCATGGCGAGGAACGTAATGTCTAATATTGGGTTTTTTATAGAATGCTGTTATGAAATAATAATGTCCACCATCCTGTCAAGTGCAGAACACCAGGAAAACATTAACTCAGTGGGTAGATGAATGGTAGGGAGGCACTGATATATATATATAAAAAAAAAGATCATCTCTTGTCTGGCCAGCACCAAAATCTGGTTGGCTTTTGCGCTCCCCTCTCCCCTGCTGCTTCATCAGGGGAATCACTCAATTATTGAACCACTGCTATGTGGGTTGTGTGTGTGTGTGTGTGTGCATGTAGATGTGCACACTTACTGGACATAGAGCTTGTCTGACATGTGTGTGTTTGTTGGAGGTGGGCTGAAAGGAACTGCAGTAATTTCACAGAACTAGAACTGTGCGCCTGCCCCACTTTCAGTCTTTTAATCATGTATAGACACTCGGGGCACTCCTGTGTGTGTGTGTGTGTGTGTGCCCGTGCGCACATATGTGTATCCGTGTTAATCCATGACTGTGAGAGAGGGTTTTGGTACAGTATGTGTCAGAAGAGATTGCACTTAGAACTCCCTGACCGGAGACCCTGTGTGTGTGTGTGTGTGTGTGTGTGTGTGAGAGAGTGAGTGTGTGTACTTTTCTAATGCATCTCTTTTCTCCTGGGCAGAATCGGCCACTACGCTGCCCTCATTTAAACTTTTTGGCTGCAACTATCTTTGTTGGCAGGGATTCAGTTGATTGAATTTTGTTTGTTTGCATTTATTTATTTTCTGAGATATTGATGCAAAGACTGTCAGACTGTAAGAGTGACATATGCTCTATATATGAAATATGTGTATGCTAAGTATGTGCTTTTATACTAAAATACCCACTTCTGCTTTAAGATTGAAAGGATAAGAAATGTAGTAGTGGCCATCAACAGCTAACTATAATCTCTGTGTAACAATGTGTTTGTGCGCGTGTACATTTTATTTGTTGGATCCTCCAACAATGTAATCTCAGTATGACCTTGTAGCTGTTTGTAGCCCCATGGTGCCCATCCCTGTGACTAACACCCTATCTAACAAGCTGCCTCAAGCAACAGCACTATTGTACTTGGGGGAAAATAATACAATATAATATATAGCTGGGCAGCCAACTTCAGCATGCCTTCCCTCGTTGTTTGGAGCAGTGTGATGTATTTTGTGATATATAGATAGCAAAATGCATATCATATAGTGAATTATTTATATAGTAAAAGTGATACCATGCCTCAGTGGTTACCATTGTCACCGCAAGGTAGTTATCATCTTTAAAAATGGAGCAATATTTAGTTCTAACACCCTGGAAGTATTTGAGCCGTTGGTTCCCCTCGCCAGAACAGAGGCACCTTTACAAGATGTAGTTGTTTGCAAGTGCACATTGCACTGAAAAATGATTTGTAGTTTTGGCTCAGGGGAGGATCTCACTTTTATTATACATTTTATTGAACTGATTTAACTCATTACTTTATTACTATTTGATATCTTTTCCTACAGTCCGCCTGGGGTATTTGCATTTTTTCTTGGGACTCTTTTGTATGTGACTGCAGGGAGAGGAGAGGTCAAACTAGACATGCTTGAGCCTGGCCCCTGGAGCCAGGACTGCGGTGCTGCACATCTCCAACCTGTCAAGTATTGACAGTGTAGCTCACTATGGAATGGTAACAGCCTGGCAGGGTGTGGCCACGCTGTGCTAGCTGCTCTGACCCTGTGACCGTGGTTATATAACCGCTTGTCACTCTTTGGTAGGAGTGAGACATAACATCGTTTCATGATGTGTCATGTGGCTGACATGACCTAAAGTCCCAAGAAGCAACTATGCTGACCTGAAATGCCACATTACTCACAGAGTTATTTCTGAGGAAGCAAATCTTTTTATTTTTAGTTTCCCCGGGCTTGATTTTTGATGATATTGCAGATTCAAATGAGCACCTGTGTTGCGTTCATTCTTTGTCAAAGGCCACCAAGGGCATGGTATCCAAACACACATGCACACAAATATACACACAGCACTAGCAGTCAAGGTTAAACAAAGCTAACCAGATTTTATTTGGGTTAAGGGCAGTGCAGCTTGTTGGAAGTGAGCCATGCCCTGACACACACACACACACACACACACCCGTCAGTGTTGGTATCTGCTCAGTCCTCTTTCTTGTAGTCTCCCCGTTTCTTTGTCCTGTCTTCGTTATCAGACCCTGTAGCAGGTTCTCAAGGGACAGCTGGTAGGGCAGTGTGAGCACCTGAACTTTGTGTATTTGTGTGCATCTTTATGTGTGTGGTTATGTACATCAGTGGGGTTTGGAGGGGGTACTCGCAGTGTTCTGGCCAAGTGTGTGTGTGTGTGTGTGTGTGTGTGTGTGTGTGTGCATGTGAGCATGTGAGCACCTGTGCTGCCAGCAGGAACCTGCCACAGCCGTGGTGCTTCATGACGTATGCTGGTGACTTCCTAAGGTCGTGCTGTGAACCCCATAATAACTTTTATCTTCTTAAAGTCAACTCACCTCAGCGTCCGGAGAAATTACGTTCACAAAAGCGCAAATTGTTTTCTTTATTTTAACTCTGACAGTGAGGGCAAGTGAAGGCAGTGAAAGCAAATTAAAAGGTGTAAATCCAGCCACAAACAGCTTTCCCAACTAGTGTTTCTGTATGCGAGTCAGCACATCCCCGAGGGCTGTCCATGTACACATTTGTCCGGTGTGTGTGCTTCAGGTCGCCTGAACCATCAAAGCACAATTATAGCATGATTCCAGTTTTTTTCTTTGTTTTGCTTGTTTGTGATATTTCATTTCCTTTAAGGTTCATTCTTCATTCATTCAAAAACAACGTAAACAAACACAAAATAACCTTGAAGGAGAAGACAGCAATTGTAAAATAAGTTGATTCAAGGTACTACCTTCAGGTCTGTATTGTAAGATATTTGCATGTCTTTCTTAAAAGTTAATCTTTTAGCCAATAGCTTTTTGTTTGATCCATGTTCTACCAATCCCCACTCTGTCAAGCTAACATGCAAATCAAGTGTGTTTATTGTTGTTTTTACATCAGTGTCCTGTTGGGACATGTTCTTCTGACGTGGGTTTGGGTCACGTATGTTGCTGACCTATGTACTATAGATTTTCGCCATCACTCTCTGTGTGCGCTCTAATAAATTAGATTTGACTTGAAACAGAGAAGCTTTTTTTTTGTTTTGTGTGTTTAATGTGAGTTTCGTTGGTAACGGCAATTTTCAGATTACACAAAAAATATATATGTATGTGGTTTATTTTCTGTTCTTAACCAATAAGCTTTAACTTATATAATCTTGTCAAAAAGAAACAGCTCTCTTGCCACAGTTAAACAGCATGACAGACAAGAAAAAAAGAGTACAGGTTGATTCGTCATTCAGTACACTCTGACAGGAACGGGATTGTGGGGGTGAGTGGGACTAAAGGTTTGTGTCAAGGAGTAGAATTAGATCTCATGAATCCTGCTCTTACAGCAGCAGCTTGTGTCCCCTTGTTTAATACGGGGGCAGAACGTCTGTAATCCGGCCATTATACCTACCGTCTGCTTCACTGTCAGATTACTGTCTGTCGCATGAGGACTGTTTACTGTCCATTAACACATTTTGATACCTATTTATACTTATTGTTTGTTGGTTAACTTTGTTTCTTGACGTCTATGTGAGGGAAGTTTGGTGGACTGGAAAGTATGCATGTTTAGGTAAAGGACAGATTATTTACTTTGCGTAAAAGATGACATTGAGAGCTCTCGTGTGTGTGTGTGAGAGGGAGGGAGAACAAGGATCAAATGCAGAAAGTTATTACTATGCATGCGTGGGCAGCTTATGTCTTTTGAATGTTTGGAAAAATGTAAGTTGAAGACCTTAGTTTGTGTGTGTGCATGTGTACACCTTTGAAGATATGATTCTCTGTATATGTGTGCAAGTATGTTCCCTTCAGGCCCCCCTCCCAGCATATTCCCTTATCCCGGTGTTGGGATCTTAGGGGAGGGATCAAAGCCAGGCTCCCTGTGACTCCCGCATCTCCGGGCCCTCTGCGCTCACGCGGCTCGACTGAGGAATGCTGAGTAATTCCCTCAGGTGGCAGCTCGTGCTCTGATATTCAGTGTTGGTGCACTCTGTCAGTCTCATTTACACATCCACACACGTGTGCGTTCACAGGTAAATACTGTACATACACACACACTTGCAGAAGAGTAATGGAGGAATTTCTCTCTGTCGCTTATTAATTTTGTTCTTGCTTCTTCACACTTTTCTTCTCTGCAGCACACAGCGTGGAGTGTGTGTGAGCTCTGCTCTGTATTTCACCCCACCTAACCCCCTCCCCTCCCACACCCCCCCTCACTCACATCTCTGTCACGTGTCGTGGTGATGTTGTTATGTTGTGATGAGTTGCCCTGGAGAATACTACTATTAGAGAGGAGGGATGAGAGCAGGAAAAGAGGAGAGCAGATACAAATACAAGCCGATAGAGAGGGAGGGGAACGGAGAGTAGAAAATTAGACCATAGGAATGAAAAGACAAAGAGCACAGACAACGAGAGAGGAGAAGAAGAAATGACTAAAGAAGGATGTTTGATTTGATTTAAACCTTGGTTAGTCTACATTCAAATCCTGATTTAAGGGCGCAGCAGCTAAGAAATGTTCTTTCTGGGGATTGACGACACCAACACTGACATGAGAAATGCACCACTTTTTCTACTGTAGCTTTTTTTCTCTGAACTTTACTTTAACTTTTTTGCTTCCAGAGTAAAAGCCTTTTGTAACATGACAAGCACAACCTTGATAACATGTCACCAAGTTGACCTTGTAAATTCCTGTGTAAAGTAATGTAATCACACCATGGCATTAAACAGCTGCTATTACTTCATAAGAGGTTTAATGACATCAGGAGATGCTCAGTTAATGTTCCCACCTGTGAAGGCCTAATAGAGGGGAGTGAGAGAGTGAGAGAGTGCTGTCAAACTCTGCAGCAGTTTTCCTAGACAGCAGCTTCGCGATGATGTCTCAATACTGTGTGCGTGCTGACAAAATACTTGCGTGAGTGTTTTCATCTTCGTTTATCTCTGTACATTAGTCTGCCTTATCTAAGTTGCGTACAGAGGGTCATTGTCTATTTTTGCTCCACCATTATCTACGCTATCTAGGCTGACGGGCATGCTGTTGCGTTGTGCGCGTATGCACACTGTATGTATGAATGGTGGCGAAGACGTGTCTGTGTTGATCAGCAGGACAAAGCGTGATCATCAGGTACACAGAAGCACATCTGAGCAGCTTTAAAGCGTACTGAACTTTGACCTGCAGTGATAATGCTGAGGGTTAGTGAGTGAGTTGCATAACCAAGAGGTGGTTCTTGTTTCTCTCTGTGTCTCATTGGAAGTGTTGGTCCTCTTTTCTCCCTCTCGCTGCTTTTTTTTCTTCCCAATTTCAATTTATTGAGCTTTACTAGCAAAATAGCTCACAGACATTGTTGCCAAAACAGTTACATATAATTCATTTAGATGATGGTTGTGTTTGAACATGTCTATAAAACAAAACAGAACAGATTAAATAATTAAACAGACTGTCTATTTGCAACCAGGTGAGAATAGTCTCAAGGCAGCCATGCGTGTTGCACGTCTTTTTATGACACAAGTCAATATCTGCGTGCCTGAACAGCTGACGCTGAAGGCGCCAAAGCAACGACTTATTTGGATACAGTGGGATACAAAGGTAGGGAACATTAAACGCAAACTATAACCTTTCCAACAACGCTATGTTTTGTCGCTGTTTGTGTAACTCAAAATCAAAATGGTCCAATAGAACACGCAGACGTGTTCTGTGGTTAGCTAACCCTCGCAAGTTAGCTAACATTAGCGCTAGCTAGCTAAATGGCTACAGTTGAGCATGTTTGGACAAAATGTACAGGTTTTACATGCTCTCCATACACTACCTCTATTAATTTTTGTATTTTTTTAATACCATTTTTTTTATTTTATTTATTTCATTTTAATTTGTATTAATTAAATACACAGAAACAAATAAGCATGACAGTCACAAGTCAGGGAGTATGAAGCAAGTGATGTGCTGAATAATCATTGTTTTAATCTTGGACTTGTGCGTGTTTGTGTTTTTGCTTGTGCAAGTGTTTGTGGATTTGTGTGTGAACAGTTAAAATGTTATATATATATAAATATTATATGTATTTATATGCGTATACCAGGTCTTTTATGGGTTTCACATGCCTGCATGCTCCTGTGTGTGTATGTTTGTTGACTTTGTGTCAACTTAGTACAAACAAAAATAAGTGTGCTTTAGTATCTGTTTCTGTCCCCAGGGACTAGTTGTCACATGATCAACTGACCTGATTTTGTGTTGCCAAGATGATGCCTAGTTTCCGGGGTTCAGCTTAACTCAGCTCTGTCCCATGACCTTGGGACATGTCTTTGTTGCTATGGTAACAGCCTCTGGGGTTACTGTAAATGAGAACTGAGCATTTTCCTCTGTGCTTGTGCGTCAAATGATGCACATTTATTTAACCAGTGAAGATTTACACGCTCCTTTTCAGGAGCATCCTGCAACACGGCCATAAAGTTAGATTCACACCTGGGTGATACACAATACAATAGTCTTCTGCTCTGTGCTACTGTGGAGTACCACTGGAGTAGTTTGAGATTGAGTGCCCTGCACAGTTTGGGGAGTGCTGGTTCTGTAAGTGTTAGATCTAGGTGACGTCAATATAGCATTTATAGCCTTGAATGATGTAAATGCAGCGTAAGGAGAAGTGTGATAGTCTTAGTGTTGTTGCAGACATTATAAGACACAAATGCATTGTACTAATGTGTTTATTACAGTGTTAAACTTCTGTTTGAATCAGTGTGTATTTACTCACATATTTTGTGGCTGTTTATCAGTGGTTTAAAAGAAAAAGCACTAACCATTTGTAGCATGAAAACTATTTGAAGATTTTAACAAAAACTCTGTCAGGCTATGAACAATGAGAAAACCAACAACCAAACAAAATTGTGTTTCTACAGAAATACTAGTTTTATTACCAGCTTTCCATTTGACCATAATAGCTCTCAGCTTACTGGAGGCATTTGGTGAAACATTGTCCTCATCAGAAAGCCCGCCATGCTCATGAAAGAGATGTAAATGCCTCCAAATAACTATGTTTTTATTAAAAAAAATTAAAAAAACAAGGGAGTACACACGCCTCAAACCAGTGTCTCATGCGGGTAAACAAAGCGTGGTTGCCATGCCGATGGGGCGTCAGTGTATAAATAGCATGGGTGTTTGTTCTGAATACTCTAGAGAGAGTAACACTGTTCAACACTGAACCAACGCTGTTCAACCTCAGACCAGACGCACTTCCTCTTAAAATGTGACCGATCATGTTATATTAGAGTGGAATACTTTATAATACTAAGAAATTTAATTGGTTAATCCCAAATTTCACAGATCTTAATGACAGTGAAAAGCAACAGATTATATTAGGAAAAGGTCCTTCAGCAGACTTCATCACTGAATATGACGCCCACCACACACACACACACACACACACACACACACGAACACACACACACACACACACACTAAACATATGTGCATATAACCTTTCTGCTATTTTTGTGATTTTATGTCTAAATAAATTTTGTTATTTTTTATCTCAATATTACCTGATTGTCAATATATTCCAACACACACACGTACACCTACCTACATGAATCTGTTTGGCTGAGTTTGGAGCGATAACTAGAAAGATCAATACATTTTGGATGTCAGGTTGTCAATGTCTCATAATAATCATGAGTTTACTTTGTTCTGCACAGCTGCCATTAAACCTCAAAGCAGCTCGTTTTGTGAAAAAAAACACTTGGCTGAAGGTTAAGCTGATGATTGTAATTGCATAGCAGGGAATTTGGTTATTATGCAGTGATAATTGAGCCAGAACAAGCGATAATCATATCATGAAAAATAATATTTCCTGCTGATGTGTAGGATAGAGCAAGGAACACTTTGAATGTGGCGTTTCCCTGTGAATCCCTGTGTTTCCCTGTAGGGAATGGTAACAGAACCTACAGACAGACAAACGTGGACAGACAGCGCAGACTCCCAGAGCGCTTCCCTCCCATTGGTGGAGATATCCAAACTTCACACCAGGAACTGCAGACTCCACCTACTCCGCCCAATTAGCTCTGCCTCCTCTGCTCAGGCTGGACGGAAGTCTGGTGGAGAAAAGGTTTTATCCATATAATGTGTTCGCTTCATTTCAAGCAAATTCTGGCGCATTTGCTCGTTTGGTTAGGTTCGTCTAGGCTGGTCTAAAGGCTGTCACTCAAACTTGGAGTTTTATGACCGCAGATATGTGATTTTTGCTTGAACTGAAAAGCTATTAAATCCTTCTGTTTGTGAACTGCTAAGAATTGATCTTGCCTTCATAATATATATATATCTTTAAGACCATTTGGTAACCATGGAAACACATATGCATAGGCAGTTTGTCGTTTCAGCAGGTGTTTTTTTGTTTCTCAACCTGTTTCTAAATGTTTGCCATTATTCATTACGTACGAGCTCCGGCTGCAGTCTTTACTAATGTTCACAACTGATCGTTTTTTTTTTTCTTTCTTGTGACACCAGATAAGATAAATACACGAGATACAGTAAAGCGCCGCATGACCTGCTGTCAGGCTCACGTGAGTCCAAAGCTGTAACGCCGGTGAAGCAGGATGACAACAGTCAAACAAAGTTGTCCAAAGAATTTGTGTAGAATGTAATGCTTACACATTGTTGGTGTGAACATAAAACGGACCGGATCTAAAAGTCTTGTGTTCCCTTTAACAGAAGAACATGTGCTTCCCCTCTTCACACGTTATGACTTTATAGCTTTTTTTGCATATTGGGTTTTTGAGTATTGTTGGGTGTTTATGTGTGTTTCTGTGGCCCAGAGGATACACTTTTCTGAGCCCGTCTGAGCTCCTATCCTCCTCCTCTTGTCTTCTTCTTACATTCATGCGAATTGTCTTTTTGTTTCTTCTTCTTTACTTTGACCCTCCCACGAACGTATCTCAACTCAGTTTTACAGTCTCATCTAACTCCAAACTCCCTCCCTCTTCATTTCCTCCTTTCTGTATCCTCTCCCTCAACTGTTGAAGCCCCTCCGTCAGTCCTTTATCTTCGTCCCTGCAGTTGGGTATTGAAGATCCTTTCTCTCCTATGAGGGAGAGCTAAATGAATAGAAGGGCTTATTGAGAACAGTGAGAAAGCCGATCCCTGCCTTTCGTTTCATTGAACTCCTCTCCTCTTTTCCTCACTGTTTCTAGTGTCTCAAACGGGGTATTTCCATTTTCTTTATGGAAGCTGTATTTGAAGACAGGAAGGGAAGGAAAGTGATTAAACATAAACACAACCAAAATATAGCCTTGATTTTTTTCTACCAATTTCAATTAAAGTACAGACCTTCAGAAACTTAATTAGTTAAACACGAGAACTGACTTCTGAGTCTCATCCCAGTTGCAGCGTACCTGCTTTTTACCAAATAGTTTTTTGTTTTTCACCCTTCAGCAATATACAGTAATACTTGACTCACCAACAGCATCATTAGATTTTGCTGTGAGGTACTTCAGTGTGCTTGGGGACTTGCTTCATAAGTATACAAATATGTTTTGAAGTACAGCCTAATTAGTTTATTAAATTAACTTTGTACCAATTCAGAGTGGAGTCGTGAGGAGGGGCGTAAAATAAGTAGAGCTTCCGAGGGAAAGAATAAAGGCAAGGTGAGATTTAGATTAAACAAACACAAGAAATGTAAGCACGTAATCAAATAAAAATGCTGAATACAAAGTAGTCTTGTTTTTTCCCCCACTTACATAGATTCAACCTCTCCCTGCCTGTCTTTTCCTCCCTCTCTCCTCCCTGTCTCTTCCTTTCTTCACCCATCAGTCTTGCTGAATGGAAATTACACATTTCGCTCCCTGCTTCTTTCTGCGTCCTCTCACTTTTGTAAATTCACTGTTGACAGTTGCCTTTTTTCTGAGCAGAAAGCCTCAGAAATGAGCAGATGGAGGGGCTGACAGTCTAGAAGCTCAAACAATGTCGCTGGGCGGGAAGTCCTGGTGATCAGCACATGTCAGAAAATGGCTGTTAATGGGGGGAACCATATACAGACTGTCAGTCACCTATACAGGGGATGAATCAATTGTGTGTCTAGTTGCCAGTCAGTTAGATCCACTCACCTAAGATTTAACGTTTGTGTTAAGATGTTTGGGACGTGCCCAGCATGGCTTATAGTGAGTTCATCAGTGGAATAAGCGAATGTTACTAGACAAGTCATGAATTATACATTCCTTATGAATGTCAGGCATTAAGAGGTTGCTAATGTGAGCTTTGCGTTCAGAGCAGGACCCCTCAAAATAGCATAAACAAATTGTCAACTATACTGTTCAGGCTCCACTGACTGCGGCACTGTACAGAATCTCACAGAATCAGGAACTAAATCCGCCTTCTGACTACTATTACTAGACTGGAAGCATCACATGGATCCGCTCCTTTAGTTTGTTACATTACAGGTCAGCCGTAACTTTAAATTCAGATAATACCCTGGGCTCGTTAGCAAAATATTCTTGGCTTTGATTTCATTATTGCACAACGAGGCGGTGATATTTTATATTCCTGAGAGAAAGAGTGAACCTATTTATGTCTTGCAGGGGAAATTTGACAGCTTTATATTAACTTCATATTTTCAGAGATTGATTTTTATTTTCATTTGATACTGAAGTGACTCCCACCCACTCTCTCATGGTTAGACTCAGTGCAGCCTGCAGCAACGACCCACAGTAATCTCAAAGATGTCAAATTACCAATTAACCCAATGGTGCTCTCTATAATAAAGAACCACAGCAGCCTTTAGATATCTAGCAATGCCAGGGGGCATCAGTCCTTGAACAAATAAAGTAAACTGAACTCGTCCCTGTTGTTTGACATTCAACTGCAGTCATTTGGTCTTTGTGGATCTAGCAAGGGGGTCAAAAGTATATACATTGTTTTAGCCTGTGAAAGGTTAGCATTGATACCATATTAATGTCAGCACAAGTACAAGAGATACATTTACACTCCAAATACATTTCCTGTGGTAAGAAAGCTGTTACATGTACAAACTTGTTCTTTGAGAGGGTTTAGAAACCAGAGTAAATGGAGAGGAAGCCCTATCTCTCTCTCTGTGTGTGTGTGTGTGTGTGTGTGTGTGAGCATGGATTTCCCCTTCTCTGTTTTCTTGTAATAGCTGTGCTCTGCTTTATTTGATCTGGGCCCTCGCTCTCATAGTAGGATTGAATTGGGTTTGGAGAGCAAGGGAAACACACACACACACACACACACACACACACACACACACCTGAGACTGCCAACTGCTACAGCAGCTGCCCCAGAGTGAAGGAGGGAAAGAGACACAGAGGAGAGGGAAGTAGGGAGGGAGTAAGATACATGAGGAGGTGGTTAAAAAAAAAAAGGAGAAAAATAGGAAAAGAGGAACGAGTGGTCATTTTTTGTGGCATTTTAAAATATAAGTATTCTCTTCTAATGTGGCACTGGCCACAGACGAGGAGAACGGATGAATTAAATCAAGACACATTTTATTGTTGATTCACCCCATTGTCTTTGTGCCTTTTTTTTTCCGTCACCGCCCCCCCTCTCGAGTCTCTCACTCAGCTTCTCTTTTGTCTTGCTGACTTTACTTGTCATGCCACCCGCCTCCACAAACAGCCTGTCCGAGACACACACACACACACACACACACACACACACACACACACACACACACACACACACAC
>JAVQJD010104120.1:0-13949 GCA_036023655.1 Nannoperca australis
AGAAGGTCCTGGGTTCGATCCCTGCAGGTGGCTCAGTGGCCTTTCTGTGTGGAGTTTGCATGTTCTCCCCATGTTCACTAGGGGTTTCCTCCATAAATCATAAAAAACCCCATGGAAAAAACATGCAAGAAGAATGGACTGCTGCCCTGACCCTGACCAAGACAGAGCATGTACACTTGGACTTGGTCCCCGGTTGCCGCATGAATGGCTGACCACTGCTCCAGCTGTCCCCCCAGAGGAAGGGCGACTGGATGGGTTAATGGCAGAGGACAAATTTCATCGTGGGACGCAATTGCATGTGCATGTGTGTGTTTGCAGTGTGTTTCACATGTGACCATTAAAAGTCTGACCATTAAAGTCTGACCATCTTCTTCTCTGACCATTAAAGTCTGACATACTTTGTATGGATCCCATACTATTCTGTAAGAGATAATTCTCAGCATACAGGCAAAAGTTTAAGTTTAAGTTTATTAATAGTGATAAATTGCTTTCAGCTTAAAATATATTCAGATGAACACCTTTGGAATATGACAGGTAGTGCGCATGGGGGGTATTTGAACTCATCAGATGAAAGATTTTGGGAACCACTGAGTACTCACACTGCTTTTCAGCTTCCAGCTCTGGTTTGGTGGTTTGGTGCGACTTTCTGTCACCCAGCCCTAAACACCCAACACCTCCCTCCCACCGACCAACCTTCACCCCCGACCTTTACCTTCTTGGTGTGTGGGGAGGATTCCAGGGTGCTGCTGTAGTCCTGGGGGTGCATCATGGTCATGTCAGAGCAGCTGTCGTCCAGCACCTCCTGCATGCTGTTCACGCTGCTGCTCTGGCTGCCCGTGCTGACCGAGGTGCTGGGGATGGAGTGGTTGCTGCCCAGGCTGTTCATCTTACAGCTGGCTGCCTCGCTGTCCTGCAAGTGAACATCCACACACGCACAGATTCATAAACACATGCTTCAATAAATGAACTAAGTATAGACACAATACAAGATACAAGTACACACACACAGACTCACGTGTCCCTCACCCCCCAATAATCATTAAACACGCTCCTCAATAAAGTGAAAATAAGCACTGACCTCTAGATTTCATTAGAGTCAAAATCATGCTAAATTGCTAATTAACTTGAAACTGTTCAGATGTGTTTGTATAATTCACCTGTATCAATTCTTATGTTAATGCACATCGCTCTGGCTGAGATGTCTTTAAGGGGATTAGAGGGCCACTTGATTGTGTGTTCATGACAGATAAAGGGAATCATACTGCACAGCTTTCAGGTGCAACAGACAATTCAGATAAGTCTGGTGTAACAGACTACATTACGCTGTTATAATCAGTCTTTCCACATGCAGTGTGTCTCCCCTGGAACCAGACTACAAGGTTTGGGATGGCCTGTTTTCTCAGTAAAGCCTTCAGTGGCATCTTGTTGCAGTGCGGTCTGGTGGCTGCACTGAATCACGTCTCGAGGTGTAGGATGACACTATTGTGGCCTTGCCTGTTCACTCTGACTCGGGTCCGGTCAGCTAATGAACATTTTATCTCAATGTCAGGCTACCGTGGCTGCAGGAGGAAGGCTCTCGTTTGTTGTGATGCCAAAGTGCTTGATGTATTGAGCATCCACCAACTGTATTTCTGTGTTTATTAGAAAGTACAGCAGATAAGAAGGCCACTTAAGACAAAAGTTCAGTATCTGGTTCCTCCCTCTTTGAGAAGTGCCTTCTTGGGGCCTCATTAACATAGCTTCAGACAAACTATCCTGTCCTCACCCTTTGTGCTGTTAATCTGAGCTCTGAGTCCTGCATGTGGATGCAAATAAAAATGGAAACCTCTCTCGCATCAGGGCAGTAAGTGCAAAATTACAAGAAGAAATTCATACTCTGCTGGAGCTGAATAGATGTGTTGGTTGACAGAAAACTTATCATCCAACAATTTAAATAATGTATTAATTGTTTTGGTAATTTTTCAAGCAAGATTTGCAAAGTAAAAGTAAAGCAAAGTAAACATTGACAGACTTTTCTATGAGGTGAAAGTTAGAGAATTGTTCTCCACTTTGACTTCACTTACTCCTGATAAACTATGATTCTCATTTCTGTAGTATTTATTTTTCCACTGAGAGTCTGTTTGATCAACTCCCCCTTCCCTCATCCCTGTCCCTCTTGCTCCCACCTCCTCCTCCTCCTGGCTTTCTCCCATGGGCCCGTTGTGTTTCTCCTGGTAGAGGATCTTCTTCATCTTGCGGTACTGCAGATTGTCCAGCTCGCGCACCGCATCCTTGGTCCTCTGGATGAGGTCGATGAGAATGCGCGGCGAGCGTTCCCGACGCACAAAATCATGCTGAACAGAGAAGAAGAGGGACAAAGTGAGTGAGTTAGCTGGGTTTAGAAGTTTTCACCTGAAAACATATGTTACAAACTACATGGTACAATTTAAATCAATTTAACCAGTTAATTTAATTATTAATAGCAAATAATAAACATGTATTTGGGAAATAAAGATCAAGATTGGGTAGTTCTCAGTAAATATGAAAACTATGGTTGGAGAACATCTCGTAGTTGCAGGACCTTAAAGCTTTTACATACACATTCTGGTCTTACAAATTGTGAAAGGTAAAGGACTTCTAATTCAACACCTTATGATTTCTTTGCCATCAACTTCTTTCACCCAGTGTATTATTTAAACGAGCACCATAACTGGGACTATCACTAGAGGGCGCCTGTAGGTTGCTCAGCCCTTCCTGTGAGTCACAGCGCGCCACATCCTCTATTTACACTGAACACATGGGATCTGTGTAAGATTGTGTATGAAATGGATTTTCATAAATACTCTTAATCCTTTTTATTCCAGCAAATAATATCAGAACTGTATTTGCCTTGGCACAGAGTTAATGATATCTTAAATTAAATGATTGTTAAATTAAATTATGTTAAGAAACAAAAACAACCACTGAGCAATATACTGATAATCAATTAAGTTTTTTTAATCTGGATATTTTTGTTGTTTTTTTCCAGAAAGCCTACAATAAATAACCTGCCTTGAAAGAATTAATTCATTAAAGGGAAGTCATATTTAAATAACAGAATCCATGGGACCCAAAGTATAACAGGACCACATTGTATAAACACTGGATATACCAGTAATTGAACATTTCTAAAGCAAGAAATTTACATTTCCTACAACATTTAAATTACACAAAAAGGTCAGACTTTCTTTATACATATTTAATAAAAATGAATTTTTAATGATACGTTCTAACACAATTTTACACTAAACTGACTGGTGAAACTCATTTAGATCACATTCCTGAGATGTGACCAGTTCTACTGTAAGGAACCAACCTTTCTGTAATTTGATTTGGTGTAATTTGGTGGAGGTCAGGACATTATGCATTTATGTAATTATATACTTTGTGTTACATAACCAGCAGGTCAGAGAGGGTGGGTGAGCCTGGTGGGGGTTGGCTAAGAACGAGGTGGTGAAGATGTACATGTTTTCTTTTTTGTTTTTCTCTGTTTCCATTTGTGTACTTTTTAGCAATTAACTGACTACGAACGTCAAGATGAAAATAAAACAAAAACATCATCTCTCCCCTGCACTTTCACCCACTCCAACACACACACACACACACACACACACACACACACACACGCATCTCCTCTTCACTCATCACTCTCATTCATAAAATATTGTGTGCTTATATGGTTCAAATGTATGCGACCTCACGCTACAGGACTAACATATATAAATATATGATGGATCAAGGTCTATTTCCCGCTCTCTTTCTCTGCACACCTTCCTCACCATGTGACAGATGCTGGTGTAATGGGTTAGTCAGGACACAGGGGAATGACATCACGCTCTGAAAATAGAGATGAGAGTGATTTGTCCCGTTTTCTGACGGACCTATACCAGAATGTGGGTGGTTGGCCACCCACGTCCCATCGACCAGCGAGAAGTTATCTACAGGATTCTTCCTCATTATTAAGGTTAGTGTTAAAAAGAAGCGACAGCACTTCCACCTCATCTTCAGTCCCTTCCCTGTCTGGTTACTGTAGCATCACCAGCTTCTTCTACCAGGAGTACTAACCCATCCTCAGACTTGTGCTTCGTTAGGTTTCATCAATATGTGATGTTAAATGCATTTTATTGCACTTGTTTAGCTTCCATCATGTTTACTTCTACTGCAATTACAGTGGCAGTGGTGGGAATCCGCAGAGAGCAAGCCTAACATGCTTTATGTATTATAAGGAATAGTTCAACATTTTGGGAAATATATTATAAAAATATTCTCTTTCTTGATGAGAGTTAGATGAAAAGATTGACTCTTAAATATATGCTGCTGCAGCTAGCAGCTGGTTAGCTTAGCATTAAGACTGGAAAGGAGGGGAAACAGCTATCCTGGCTCTGTTTAGACGGGACACCATCCACCTACCAGCACCTGTAAAGCTCATTATTTAACACGTCTCATTTGGTTTAATCTGTACAAAACACAAAGTGTAAAAAAGGACATTTGACACAGGATTTGCCTGGTTAGCCGTTTCCACCAGTTTCCAGTCTTAGTGCTAAGCTAAGCTAAGCTAAGCTAAGCGGTTGCGGGCTCCAGCTACTTATTTACAGAACAGATCGTGTCAATCTTCTCATCTGACGTTCAGCAAAAAAGAGTCGACACAAAAGGAATTGCCTCACCATTCTGATAATGGATTAATCATTTAAGTCATTTATCAAGGAAAAATGCCAAACAGTTACTGGTTCCAGCTTCTCAAATCTGAGGATTTGCTGCTTATCAGTTTTATATTATTGTTGATTTTAATTATTTTGGGGTTTTGGACTGTTGGTCGCACAAAAGAATTTCAACACATCCTCTTGTGCTCTGGGAAACTGTTGCTGCACTGGAAATTTCTGTGGTTTGCAAGTTGATTTATGGGATACATTTTTTTTTACAAAATTAAAAAACCCTCACCCAAACACAAACAGCCAGAACTATTTTTAACTGTTTAAGAGAGTATTTTTTGCTCTAATAGCGGATACTTATGGGACGAGGTCACTAAGAGGTTTTTATTTCATTATGTATATAATTATTGTTACTCTGGATGAGGTATACAGGGAGAGAATGCGTTTAACCTGAAGCCAGAGCACTGATGGCTCAAGGCCCACAGATTAGTGACCTGATTTCCCCTTAAAGAGCTTGGAGGGGCGTGTGCCTGTGTGTGTGCACTGTGATTTTGTGTGTGTGCGCGCTGAAAGAAAGAATGATTTTGTGTGTGTGTCTGAGAAGAGAAAGTG
Source organism: Nannoperca australis (assembly GCA_036023655.1). Taxonomy (NCBI): domain Eukaryota; kingdom Metazoa; phylum Chordata; class Actinopteri; order Centrarchiformes; family Percichthyidae; genus Nannoperca; species Nannoperca australis. The sequence goes on from JAVQJD010104120.1 coordinate 5,280, forward strand.
GGGTATTAATCATAAGCTAACACCCCACCCCCCCAAGCCCTTCAATATAAAGCAGCCCCTTCGACACTGATCCAAAGTCTGTTTGGTACTTATCCCTCTTTAATGGTTTTTCGGCCAGGATTTGGGTCAGGGGTGTTGGGAGGAGTGAATTCCAGTCTTAACAGCGATCCTGTCCAGACGACAGTCCAGAGCCTCTTATTTAACCGCTACCTAGCCTCACACCTTCCCTTCATCCTCCCTAAGGCGAGACAGGTGTGAAAACTTCTGCTCGAGCTCGAGCTCCCGCACTGTTGAGTGCAATCACCAAGAACATAAAACCCTTAGTGGGACAATGGGATTACCTGTTGGTCACACAAACAAAAAGATCAACTCCTCAATCGAAGGGAAGGACAATGAACACACACAGATTAACACTGTGTTACGTTCATTCTGGATTTGTTGGGCAGGATGGCTAAAAGAAAAGCCATCATAATGGCATGTAGCTGTGCCTTTTATTTGACAGATGACAAAGTAAAAGGAAGAGAGGAAGGGAGGGGGACATGTGGCACCATTATCTAAATTTTAAGCAAAAGACTCACCTTGGGCAGTCTGATAAAAAATAAAAAAAATTCTTGGGACTAGGTTCCACTTTTAAGTCCTTTTCTTCCCCCCAAAAACGATCTAAAAGTCATATAAAAGGAAAAGAATGGAGCACCCTGGTGTCCTATACGGTTTAAGACACTAACCATAAACCCTAAACTCCCAGAGTTGTGTCTAGGTGGAGACTTATGTTTTGCATGTTCCCTCTCCATCTCTCTCTCCCCACATTTCCTGTCATCTCTCTACTGTCTAATTATTAATGAAAGGCATAAAAAGCCCCAAAAATACTTTTAAAAAGTTGATTTTTTTCAAACCAGTCAGGAATAATATGAGGAAATCTCAGAATGCTTCTTATTTTACAAATTTTCTGGCATGCAAAAAAAAAACCTCAATAACTGCCTATTTAATGGGCAGCACCAGCATGAAAAAAATCATACCAGTTGGACCTTAATCAAAGGAGTCATGTGAAAGCAGCACATAACACACAGCTCTATGGAGCCCGTAAGAACCATGACTACCAGGCGCGGCACAGGAAGCAGAGTTACAACAAAGAGGGAAAGAAAGAAAAAAAGAAAAAAAGAAAAAGAGAAAAGCCATTCGCAGCAGGGGGCTTGATTCCTGTGCTTGAAGAAGACACTGTATATATGCTTGCGTATTAGGGAGCTGTGGGTGGGTGGGAATGACTCATCCACACGGCTCAGGGACTGACTGAGACAGGAAGTGAGGTCACAGCTGGAGGGATTACAGAGGAAGCCCACTCACTCGTAGCAGCTCCCCTGACGAGGGTCTGTCCTGAGGAATTTTCAGTAGGCAGTAGTCGACAAAGCTCCGGAAGGGGTCAGACCTGGATGAAGATGAAAGGGAGGCGGAGGTCAGCGAATCCCCTTCTCAGTCAAACATATTTAAAATCAGAATAACTTAAGCAGAAATAGCAGTGACAGTCATTGACTGTACTCACTGTCAATGAATGTTTAACGTGATGAGTAATCTCATCGTCTGTTGTGCTGTTTATCATGTCAATGAATTAAACCAGAACAATCCTATGTAATTGTTTAGTGTAGCCCATATTTGCACCATATATGGATTATGTAAAGAAGTGGAGCAATAACAATATATAGGCCACTGGAGCTGTGAAACACCACGCCACTGACTGTGATCTAAAAACATGCTCATGAGAACAGTATGTGTAACACTGTGTGTTTAGGTTGCTGCTGTGAGTCTATAAAAAGATCAAGTAGTGCTCTTTAAGATTTTGATCATTCAGGGTCATTGTAGGGTCAGTAAGTGCACACATCCACCACCTAGCTCCTCCTCAGCCTCTCCATCTAACGTCCTCTGTGGTTAGTCAAGGTCTACGAGTGCACTTGTATGTCATGCCAATGTGTGTACAGTGTGGCCTTGTGCATGCTTACTGAAGCTACACTATGGAGCTGATGTCTCTACTAGTCTCATCTGGCGGGATGTTGCTAATGCCTCGGGCCGCTGGAGCTCCTCCAAAAATACCACAATCCTGCGCCGCCCCACACAAGCGCTCGCCTCAGCACGATGCTAGAAACCAGCGATAATTTTACAACTCCATCCTGCAAAGTGATAGGCAGCAAATTCTAACTAAAAACACTCCCTATGCCTCATGTTTCTGAAGACTTCTTCTCTGTCAGAGCCCACAATGTATGCTCTCTTTTTAAAAAGGTGGAAACATGTTTAATTGAGCGCTTGGGAAGAAGACACAGGAAGGCCACTGACGCCTTCAGGCAGCTCTGAGGCAGGTAGAGAGCAACATTCAGCCTCCCGCCTTGGCTGTGCAGAAGATACAGATTCTTGCAACACATGACAAGGAGCAAACCCCGACACGACTCTGCATGCTTAGGGCCACGCACACATACACGTCACTTTCATACCTCAGTAATGATAGCATAAAAGAACTACACTAGAGGAAAATTACAGGGAGAACATAAAACATAGGGTTAATATTTGATGAGTGTTGTTCCCCCCATGAGAATCACATCTAACATGCAAAGTGTGAGCAGCTCAGAGGAACGGTGGATTTGTTGCCTCGCAAATTTCCTTATAGTGTCCTTTTGCATCTTTTTGCAAATTTAGATAATCTACTTCTCTATACATCTATACTACTAAATAGTTATGCTCTTTTCTGCTGTACCCACATTTTCTGCATTTCCTACTAAATTCGTCCACTTGCATCTCCAGGTTTATGCAAGCTCATACTGAGGACATGTGCATGTCAAATAGTTAGGTATTTTCTAGGTAACTAGTATAGTGTATGATGTATATTAATGTGTATACTACTAGCTAACATAAAAGATAAAACATGTGAACATGGAATATTTGCTGAACATGAAATACCTAGGGTTTGTTGGTTTTGGTTTGATAAAATGTGTGAACATCATGACATCCAACATTAAAACCAAATTATAAATTTTCTTAAAATGTGAGTCACATGTTATGAATGTTTTTTGACTAAATAATTTAAATTTCTCGACAAAAAATCATATTAATAGACACAGGCAATCTGTATCGGCAGGAAATCAACAATTTCACAGTTCCTTAATTTATGGAGTTAAATAAATATAATACCCAGTAGCACAACTAACACAGCAAAGCACTGTTTAAAACATGCTGGCCCAAATTGAGTTGCTTAAAGTTTTTTTTTATGTCTGGAAGGACAGTCTCTTGGGGGTCTATTAGCATCTACAATCATAAGCTGTGAGGCTGAGAGCAGCATAAAGTGTTGCATAAAGCCGTCCGTTTTCCCATAATACTGTGTACAAAGAAGCATCCTAGTTAGTATGAAAAACACAGAAAATGTGAGTTTTAACTACTAGAATATTCACACTGCTTTGTTTTGATGTTGACATAAAATGAAATACACCTTACCAGCAGCAACGGCATGGGTAGAAGTTTCCCAAGTAATTACATTTGAGACTTAGAGTTTGACCGTGCACAAGGCCTGTCGCAGAGATCACAGGTCGTGCAGATTAACACAGGGATGTCTTACCCTGACTGAGCCCAGATCGGATTGGGCAAATATATTCACAGTTGACTGAAAGTATTGTAGCAGCAGTTTCACAGTTTCATTTTTTAGGTCCATGAACTGACAATTTTTGACAATTTGTAGTGTGTCAGTTTGACCGATCACATATTGGACAGCATTCTGCAAAGACTATGCTTTTCTAATTAAAGAGTAAAAAAAATAACTGGGAACCCCCCCACAAAAAAAACCTGAATGGTAGTATTGGGGAGGTGTGTTTTCAACTCACCACTCATTGGACTGTAGCGTGGGAGAATCGTTCTGTGCGATGTGATATAAGGCACTCATGGCATTCATGTTGAACAAGGGGGGTTTGCGCTCCGCTAAAATAAGAAAAGATGAGAGAGACAGCGATAGATGGAGAAGAGTGATGTTTCAGTGCCAAAGTTTTCACAATCACCAATCAGCTTCTCGTTGAAAGAGGCAGATTCAAAGTCTCAAAGTCTTGCAGGAACAAATGTTTTGTGTCTTTTTTTGTCCTCCTGTTTTGTGAATCATTTTCAAATCAGCTTAAATCAGTTGAGTTTTTAAAATTGTGTGGGCCTATCAATGCACTCTTTGATCAGTATGTAGGTGTATGCTCACCCAGTTCAATACAGGTGATCCCCAGGGACCAGATGTCCACTTTCCCCTCGTACTGACCCTCGTCCATGGCTAGGATCACTTCCGGGGCCATCCTGTGGACAGAGACACGCACATGCAAATGCACGCACGCACACGCAGGGTTTATTAAGTATGGGGAAAAAATCCATAATCTGCTAAGCCTCTCAGAGCTTTTAAAGACTGTGGTATGCTGTGATGGCAGCTCAGTTTTTGGAATATATACATGTGTGTCTCTGTAAACTTGGAGTGTGACCACTCTCTCTCTCTGTGTGTGTGTGTGTGTGTGTGTGTGTGTGTGTGTGTGAATTTAGTAAATGAGAGAAAGTTGTGTGCTGCTATCCATCCCTTTAAAAACTAAAAAGCCATAACAGCAGCTAACTCGGGCAAAAATATTTCAGTTCACGCTGGTCTTCTCAGGACATGTAGTCATGTGTCTTGTCTTGTGTATACTGACCAGTAAGGGGTTCCCACAAAGGAGTTGGCAGGTGAGGCAATGGAGGCAGAGCCAAAGTCGGCCAGTTTGACCTGACCCAGCTCAGTCAGCAGGATGTTACCAGCTTTCACATCTCTGGATGGGGAGAGGGGGATAAAGAGAGTGAGCATTAAAAGAGAAGATATAGGGACAGCAGCCAAGAGAAACCACAACCGCGCCAGAGATCTATTATGCATTATGGGGTTTTTTTGGTCACTGGTGTGGTTAAAGATGTGATATTTTCCATTTTAATGGGTTTTATGTCATTTTTAAATATCTATGATGAGACCTGTGATGGTGCAAAACAGTTCATACAGGATTCATACAGCGCCATTGTTGGATGCATATAATATTTGCCTGCCATACAAGATAATATTGTGGACACCAGAGAGACAGGAGGATGAAAATGAAGTACAGACAGGAGGTTTTACAGCCTAATTAGTAAACGCTGCAATAAAGGGAGAACATGGTTGTCTCTCATCTCAACTTATCAGGTTTTCGCTAAAGCCACTGTATGTTTCTGTTGGGAAATGTTTGGAGCAAGGAAACAAGCTGACTCACCTGTGAATCATATTATGGGAATGTAAGTAAGCCAGTCCTAGCAAGGCACCGTGGGTAATGGCAGCAATTTCCATCTCTTGGAGTGGTTTCTTATGAACTTGAGGAGGAATGAGTACAGGGGAAATGAGTAGGAACCCTCTAAAGACGTCCGTTATACAATAATGAACTATAACACAAAGGCCTAGTAACAGACTATGAGCCAAGACAAAAAGGTCACAGCAGAACTATGGCAGACATTTCATAAAGACTAAAAGTCCCCTAAAACAGGATAGCTGCCACGTGTGCAGCAAATTGACCCTTAGCATGCATTTGCAACACGCATGTGTGTACATTGTTCTGTTCTGTTTTTTTGGTAAGGGTCACGTGACTAAATGTTAACAAATAAACCACAGGAAACAACCACAGAACATGGAGGTTTTTACAGGTTTTGAGAAATGAATGAAGCCATCTGATAGCAGGAAGTTCCTCATGTCTAGACGCTCGAGCAAAACCTCATGAACTAAGATTATAAAGTCATCAGGACATGTGTCGGCTACTTCGATACAAAGAAGAAAAATTTGGTAAAAATAGTTGAGACTATTTCTTGGCCTGATCAGTGACAAGATAAACTGATAAGTACAATAAAAAAAAACTGTTTTATAATTCTAAATATGGTGTGTGCACAGATTAAACATGAACAAATACACGTACCCTCTAGTAAATCTGAGGCAGAGCCCAGGCAATACTCCATCACCAGCTGAAACAGAACACAGTTACAGCTGAATCACTAAATCATTCACATGGCGTGCGCTCCATCATAAAATATCCTGAATACAAAGCTAGTTTGTGAAAACTTGTAAAGTTGTTCTGTACTTCAAAGAGATAAAAAGATAAATGGGATAAAGAGGACGGGAAGAAAAACATACACCAACAATATTGTTAGACTGAAACAGAGGGGAATTAGGACAAAAAGATGTGAAGGATTCACTAACCCAGGCAGTGTTGTCTTTCAAGTAGCAGCCTTTGTACTCGATTGTGTTTGGGTGTCGCAGCTGTCCCAAAAACTTGACCTCCTTAATGATGTCCTGCCACTTCTGCCAAAAACAAATTCAGACGCACAGATGGTTACACCCTACAGGTACAATCACAGTAACACTCAAGTGGGCATTGCTGTGACTTTGATTGCGACGGCGCAGCTGGCCGCACTGTAGTAAGCACTTGCACAGGTGTTATGTTTTATACATCTGTTTCCATTGTGTATAGACAGACAGGAAAAATCTAAATCTAAACATAAATACAAAGGATACAAATAATAAAATACAAAAAAAAGACATCTTACAGTCTTACAAGCTAGTGTCAAGCTCTGGGTGAATACTATTAGATAATGATACAATGCTGTTTATTCATTGTTACTAGATTTTGTGCAAGATCAAGAGAAATAAATGTTATCTGACTGCAGCCTAACCAAATATCCACATGATGCTGTGCTTGAGATATGGTTCAGAGACACAACCGCCAAACTGTGATGCATTTACAGCGGCACCTTGGTTTGTCTCCTGTGTGTGATAAGTCTTTCTTACTTCGGTAGTCTGCTTGCCATTATAGGACATCTTTTTGATGGCCACCACCTCGTTGGAGTAGGAGTTACGTGCCTGGAAAAGAAAACAAAGAGATGTGATTCTAGTAAGTTCCTGAAATTTAAAAAACTTAAAGACAGACAACTCTCACAAACACACAGGAAACCTCACAAGACATCACAGAACTTCTAGTTTTTTTGTTCCTCTACTCATAACACTGACAAAATATGTTAATATAACACACTGGTTAGAAAAACAATGTTGTATTATTAAATATTATATCAAATAATATCCTTGTTGTAAGATGTAAGATGACTTTGGAAGGATCCATTGACTTAATTAAGCAGTGTAACTTTATTTATAAAAGTTACATCTTAACATTAATACGTTTCTGCTTTCAATTACTACTATTATCTATTAAATATACTACTTATGAATGCTAAATAAATTAAGTGTTCCCAAATCATAATGTCTTCAGAGGGATCCACAACTTAGCTGCAAAAATTCAATGCATGCACGAAGCAATACATCTCCAAACAGAGTGATTCAGCAGTAACAGACTCTCACTTCAATTGAAACAAATGGCCGCCTGATCGAAGCACCCAGCAGCGTGATTAGGGAAAGCCTGCAGGTAAGTGGTGTGTGGTTATTCTGCAGCTAATGTAAGTGTTTGAGTTGTCTGTGCACATCCACATCATGCCCATGCTTAACCTGCGGTGTTAACCTCAAAAAAGGCATTTGGCCTTCTGGACAGCTACGCTGTCTAAGCCCTCAGCCTAAGCCCTTATCTCGGCTTCATCCCACTTACAAATGAATGGGAGTTTCATGTCGAGATTCAAACGGAATTACAGTAACGGCACGCTACAGAGTATTCCCATTTTTTTCAGATTGATTTGATCCCTATGATTGCCTGTCAGTTCATGCATAATAGCCATTCCCTCTGGTGTAGTGTATAGATAGATGGCTATAGAGAAGAAGAAGAAAAAGAATCATGTAGCGCTGAAATATTGAAATACATTCAGGCTAATTGACATTGCAGAAGAAAGGGGGGGTATCAATCATTACAAGAGGCCAATTCATTCAATATACGCTATAGTGGTATGTGTTCAAAGCCCTGGTTGAGGATGGGCCTGCGTACTCAGCAAGGGGAATTCCCCTTGTTCTCTTCTATAATGGAGTTCCCCCTTAGTCTTCACATGAATAAACTATGGTTAGATGTATAATTGCATACATTTCTTTGACAATGCATGCATTTTAAGTAATAACCCAGAGAATACGCACACATTTTAAAAAAAAAGGTAGCCACTGTACTGTTCCCTTTTTTCATGCATTTGACCTGCAGCTATCTCTCACAGTATTGTATAGAGTATGCCAGACTTCTTCAATGTTAGACAATACAATTAAATCAAAGTAAAACACAGCTTATTGCCTGAGGCAGCTCAGTGGATCACTGGTTAGTATTGTCACCTCAGTGCAACAAGGACCACAGTTTTGCATGTTCTTCCCACGTTTCCAACGGTTTCTTTGGGTGCTCAAGAGTTATCTTCCACAGATAGTTGTATGAAAAGTCAGAATTTTAGAAAAATGTATAAAAGCCATGGACTACTTCCACTAAAACTGCTCTGGCTAACAGCTAAAACTAGCAGTGTGCCAGCTGTAATGCAGACAGCATAAGTGTGTCAGTGAGCACAGTGCTGGCATCAGGGCAGGATTTAGACGCACACTAGAGCCTGTTAGCCAGCCGGACAACGGCACCAGGGCTACTAGGGATGTATTGGGGCTGTGTGTGTGTGTGTGTGTGTGTGTGTGTGTGTGTGTGTGTGTGTGTGTGTGTGTGTGTGTGTGTGTGTGTG
>JAVQJD010104123.1:0-23625 GCA_036023655.1 Nannoperca australis
CCCCCCCCCCTTGCTGCATTATGTGTATGTGCTTAATATTTATGACATATGAGCTTTGCTTGAAACAAATATATATTATTTTGTTAGTCAAAGTCATTCGCAGACAGAAATGTGCAGCATGTGATCCTGTATGATGCAGTTACTTAGATTATAAAAAGTCCACTCAGAGAAGCTCCAGTACTTGTTTGGGAGAAGAAGTGCTGCCCAACAGAACCATCAACACCACTTAGACGCAGATCCACTGCCAGTTTACAGCTGGTCGTCAGTTCAGAAATCATGTTCATAACCAGTTAATAAGTGGTTCTTGTCATATGTTCCTCTGAAAAAGGACACGTTGTAAAAGTGAGTGTTAAAGTATACACAGAAGTTCAGGACGCCCCCTCGAGCCAGTGGAGGAGGTGACGGAGGTGACGATGGCATCATCTCTGATGGAGAACACATGCCCCCCCCCCCGCCCCCAGCATGCAGGACTGTCTAACATCACTGGGCAGCTCCTTCAGGGACTGCTGCTCTAATATCATATTAAATAAAACCACTAAATAGAAAATATACAATAATAATAAACAGAGGAAGAGCTGTGCAAGTGAGTGCAATATAAATTTAAGTAGCAGCATTAACACAGCGTTAGGAAGGCAGATTGCAGCCAATCACCTTCTCTGCAGAGAACTTGATAACTTCACTGTGCAACAACAGATCCCATAATAATGTAAATTCATATTGTTTGTATATATATTTAATTGATTCTGTATTGTTTGAATCTTTGCTGCTGCGGCGCTGCACGTTCCCACTGAGGGACCAACAAAAGGGTCGCCTCGTCTTATTTGGTGAGCGTCCCCTTTAAGGCCAGCGGATGACGTCAGAGCCTCGCTTTACTCGCTTTGTTTGTCGCGAGCTGTTATTTTGGTTTCCGACTCGACGCCGAAGAGACGCTCAATCGAAACTCTGCAGCTTCTAACGCAGCTCACAGCGTGTAACTGTGTAATAACGCCCGACAGAGATGCCGTCCGACAGACCCTTCAAGCAACGGAGGACGTTTGGTAAGAACAAGTGTTGTCAGGCTAAACGTTACCTGCCCGAAAACAACAGCTGAGCGGAGAAGCTAACCAGCTAGCTGGCTAACTAGCCATCTTGTTCAGTTAGCCGGCCCGCTAGCCACCTAGCTTACCCCGTTTGTTTACAAGTGTAGTTACGTGGTGTTCACGCGTTTGTTGCGTGATTATAACCGATACAAGTGTCCCGCAGCTGTAGAAAAGTTGGATTTATGTCTCAGCTCGACTACAACACGGGACTCAAGCTTTTTGGGCGTTCAGTTATTCAGTTTTACTTATTTTCGGGCAGGTTTTTTAATGCTCATAAAGTGTAAAACATAATATGTCAAATGAACTCGACACCGTGCAGGCAGCACCTTCTGGCCTGTAAGTTATCTACTGTGGTTGCTAATAGAAAACAATAATAAAAGCCATCTGGGTCACCCATTAGCTTGACAAAGCCCTGAAGCGAGCCAGGCCTGTCATTACCAGCGTTTGGACAAGTGTGTAAGCTAGCGAGGACTGTGTTAGCTGGAAACATTTAGTTGTTTTGCTCCAAAGGAACAACAACATGTGCTGACACATTATCCCAGGACACGTGTTCAGTGATTTATGTTGTCATTTGATGCCAAACGACGGCCCCGTGCGGGCAGGGAGGAGCCCGGACTCTGTCCATTACATAATCCGGACACAGAAATAAGGAACAAGCAACAGTGCAGACGGCAAAACCCTTGCTGTGCTGTTGTGTTTGCTTATAATCTCCTTATTAAAGAACGGTTCTCTCTGCCGGACACACGGTGACCTGTGGACCTTGTCCTGGATCGGGTTATTATGTGGTCCACTGCTGTTTGTCCTCTGTGTCACACTGACACACATTACAACAGATGTTTAGTTAAGCAGGTGGATCAACTGCTCACATTATAATATTACACACGATGAGGAACTTCACTTTCCCAAAGTAAAATAGCCCCTTCTTTTTAACCACAATGATGAGGAAAGCCCTGAAAGTAGTAGTTCTTAAACAGAAACTCACGGCTGCTGTGATGCACTGCAGAGCAGGGAATTATATCTAAAATAAGCTTTCAAACTTGATCTTGTCAAACCCACAGATATTAGCACCGTCCCTTCCCAGAGCCGGGGGGGGGGGACCAGGCCCCAGACCTGCCCGTGTTTAAAGGAGAGCGGACGGCAGCAGGCCGCTCTTAAGAGAGAGAGAGAGAGAGAGTTAAATGACAGTGAGGTGGTGAAAGGAGACATTCACACAAATTATATGCAAAGTTAAGAAAACATGTAAATTGAAGTCACATTCATTTGTGACACGCTCTATAAAACATGTTAGCATCAGATTGCTACCAAGAAAGTAAGAGGATATAAACAGTGAAGTTATAACAAGTTATATCAAATATGTAGTTATTATAAGGGGGGGGGGCAACATCATGATCCAGAATTCAATAATCTGAGTTCTCTCTCCGGTCACTGTGTGCAAGTGACACGTATCTGAGTTAAGCTAACTGGTCTGGATGAGTCTGATTGTCAACAGAAAAACTAACTGCATTCACTTCTTCGTCTTCTTCCTGGATGAAAATAAAGTGAAAGTGTCATTTACTATGTTTATTTGTAAAAACATCTCAACTAACGACGTCTGAAATGAAAGTTATTTTCTTGAATTTGGTAGAAGTTTTGTAAAGTTCGTCTGTAGCTGACGGTGTTCGACGTGTTCACAAAATAGTTAACGTTTGTCTTGAAAAGCTACGTTTGAAGTTATTAAATCCAAAGTAACACTGCTGCTCGTGGCCTCACTTGAGTTCTATCTTTAACTAATTTAATACAAAAAACCCACATTTGAGAGTTAATTCAGAATATGGCAAGATAACGACCACCCACCCCTATTATCTGCATGTCTGTGTGTGTTACATCTAGCGGTGAAATAATGCGTGATCCTGAAATCACACACGATGGATTGAAAGGACGACCAGCTGCAGGGCCCGGTTAAACAGTCTGGGCACAGCAGCTTCTTAAAATGGCACTTCCTGTGGGTTTTGTGACCGCGCCAGGAATTAATTTGGGCAAACACGCAGGTCTCCATCAGGAGGGAGGGGACATTATTTAAAATGTACACGTTTTCGTGTTGTTTTGGTCTCCAGGGAGAAAGATTATTAGACAAACAGCTGATAAACCATCAGCGCAGTGTTGGTTTGCACATGACTCATTATTTGTGTTGTGTATTCAAACGTAGCTAGCTTTCTGTGTTGCTCTACACCTGCTGATGTAAGTGGGCTTAAGAGTAGATTTTAAGGTACAAATAGTGATATTCTTTAAACAGGAGCTAAGTTATGCACCCAGGCTTGTTTGTTCACTCCCAAAATAGAGGTCCTGCATGTTTTTCCTCTGTATGAACATATAACTTCTCCTTTTGAACTGGAAAAGGCCTAAAATGTTCTGGTAGCTTTATATCTGGTGAAGAGGAGTTCAAAGTCTATTTCAAAGTTCAGCTTGTTGTTAACGGTGTCTCTTGTTGCCCGCAGCTGACCGGTGCAAAGAGGTCCAGCAGATCCGCGACCAGCACCCCAACAAGATCCCCGTAAGCTGCCGCTCACACCCGACGTGTGCACGCTGAGAAGTGATTGGGAGGGTTTGATTCACTGGCTGGCTTTAATCTGTGAAGCCTGATTCACACTCAAATACAGCTTCTGTGCTTATTGGCTTTCTGGAAGAGACTTGGTTACAGGAGAAGACTGACACCACTCTAATGTCTGTGTGTGTAAACATGAAGCTACAGCCAGCAGCTGTTAGCTTAGCATAAAATCTGTAAATGGGGAAACCGCTACGGGTAACAAAAAGCCAGCTAGCAAGCTCACTGATGAACTTGTTGTAGCTCCTTTGTTTAATCAGGGTTAACAAGCCGAGCCAAGCAGGAACTCTGTCGGGCACGAACCCTCTGGACATTACAACAGTTTACACTGGATTAAAGAAAGGAGAGCGGAAGAGGTTCTGAGCCAAAACCCTTTACTTTTTATGCTAAGCTAAGCTAACTGGCTGCAGCCTCAGACATTACACAGAGTCAAACCTCCTTAAGATAAAAACATCTGCATCTATAAAGAACCCTGAGATAACTTGTTGTGATTTGATGCCATCACACACACACACACACACACACACACACACACACACAGTGACTTTAGGTGTTTGGCTGCTGCAGGTGATCATCGAGAGATACAAGGGGGAGAAGCAGCTGCCCGTTCTGGACAAGACCAAGTTCCTGGTGCCCGACCACGTCAACATGAGCGAGCTGGTCAAGATCATCAGGTACACACACACACACACACACACAAACAACTTAACCTACTGTGTGTGTGTGTGTGTGTGTATATTTGGAGCCGTCTCCTGGTTAACACACCGTAAAGACTAAGTGAAGTGTGTGTGTGGCAGTTAATGAAGGTTTTACTGCCACACAGTGCAGAAATCCCATAATATATCTGTGGGCGTTGACAGGATTGTTAACAATTAAAGCTTAAATGCTGACGAGAAGAAATCTGAAGGCAGATGTTCTGGTGACGTCTGAGGGGTGCTGTAGAAACAGAGCGACAGTTACAGTGACACCAGCAGTCACAGTAACCGTGTTCCAGTGATCAAAGAGGCACTATCTGGATAAATGAATGCCTGTTACTGTTGAGACACATGGGTAATGGAGGTTTATGGACTGTGAAACTGTTGTTGCTGCAGCTGCAGCTTGTAGCACAGGCTGGACGTCTGCATGTAGCCGCCACACATGCTAACAATCTGTGGACAGCAGGCTACGGCTCAGTCTCCAGCTGCAGCCGGCGGTGCTCTTATCTAGTTTCTGACAGCACAAAGTCGCTCATTTAAATGAGGCTGTAGCTTTACGCCCCCTGTAGTCACCATGGGGTAAATAAGATACACATACATATGAATAAATAAACAAATAAATGGACATTAAAACCCAGTGAGTCTTTGTAGTGTCACACACTCACCTGCTGTAGACGCCGGCCGCTTTCAATTCAGTAGTGAGCAGTTTAACAGTTTAATTCTTCAGACCTGCTGCTCTCTCTCTCTCTCTCTCTCTCTCTCTCACTCACACACACACACACACACACACACACAAAACAAAGCGGCAGTAAAGCCGGTGGGAAAGACATCGACCCTTCTTACGATTAATGGTTTCTTCTTCCCAAACTCCTCTTCTTTCTGGTAGGAGGCATCTGCAGCACTACTCTGCCTGTCTGCTCCTTTTTACAACACGTGCACATACACACACACACACCTTGTCAGAGATATAATTTGCATAAATGCAGGGGCTTGTCAGAATAGGACTAATCATTTACCTGAATGGTGCTTAATTGTGCATCACAGGGGAACGTATCCCAACCGTTTCATCGTTACAAATTGAAAAGCACAAATCCCAAACCATGCAGGGCTTTCGCTGGTACACAACACTTTGCTAGCCATTATTTCTGCTTCTGAACCGATTCTCCACTATCGCCCACCATTTCCTGCACAACACAAACCAGCAAACGGTTGTTCATTCAGCAAATTGAAACACATTCATTTCTTGCCAGGGTCTTTTTTTTATTCTTAGCTGGGAGATGTGGCAGTGAGCTTCTCTGACAGTCAGAAACCCATCAATAATGCACACACAGCTTGTTATAGCTCAAACTCACTCTGCTTCGATGGCTCACCAACCTAAAACCCAGCATCAAAAGACCAGAGAGATCTCTCTCTCTCTCTCTCTCTCTCTGTGTGTGTGTGTGTGTGTGTGTGTGTGTGTGTGTGTGTGTGTGTGTGTGTGTGTGTGTGTGTTTGAGAGAGGATGCGCAGACATGCCAGCACTGGAGTGTATGTCTGAGAGGCGAAAGGCGTTGAAAGCATTGACTTTCAAACCTTTCCTAATGGGAACGAGAGTGGCTGTTTATTCTCATTGAATAAGTGCTGCAGTCAGATTCATTTGGCGAAGGTGGATTTATATTCTTAGTACTTTATGAAAAGGAAATACCTTTGTACTGAGTAATACAGAACGGGACTCAGATTGAGGTCATGGATACAAGCACTGTGTGAATGTGATGTAAACCTTTGAATCTTTAACATCCAGTTTGTAAAGAATGCAGGAGAGGAAGAAAATATGCTTTCAGTGTTTTGCTGGTGCTGAAAGCAGTCAGTGGGTACAGTATGAGCGTCAATATGAAGGAGGCTTCCGCCTGCAGCAAATGATGTGTCTAATATACAAGCACCACCATGCATATACAGTATATCCACACACACAAACTTTGAACCACATAAGGTTGTTCTGCTTGATATCACTCAACATTAAAATAAGTTACTCTCCCATGACATGAGCTCCCCTGGCTCATGGTGCACACACCTTATTTCTTCCTTTGATATCTGATGACAATAGGTGCAAAACGCCTGCGTGCATACATTTTTGTGAAGTTCTGCACATCTTTACCTTCAGGGAGAGGTATTGTTTACCCTTTCTTACATAAATACGCACAAATCAAACTAATAGTCCAAAAGAAAAGAAAAGGCTTAATGTAAAGAGCCTTAAAGAAAGATTGGATTGGATCCCTTTATAAGTAAACCAAAACCATGCAGACTCTGTCCCCACTCAAAACCTGCAGCTAATAATGCGTGTTATATATCGGATAAGTTGTCTCTATTACAGATCGCACTTTCACTGAGCAATCCTAAAAAAAAATCCCACGTACAGGGTGGGGCGCAGTCACAACTTTTCTACCACGCAGTCTTCACACCGAACTTTCCCTCTTCGCTCTCTGTGGACGCTTCGACTCACCTGCAGGAGACGGTGATTTCTACTTTGGTGGCGGGGATGTTGCCGGTGATCGGGTCGAAGTCGTACACCGATGACATGTCATCTAGCTTGTCCATTACGTCTCCCTCCATCATCTCCATCGCCAGATCTCGGGGTGGCTCGGGTCTGATCCGGGAGCCGCACAGCCTGGCCCTGACGGAGCGCGCCGAGTCTCCGGTGAGTCCAGAGACCAGATCAGAGACCAGACGGCCTCCGGTCCGACCGGGTGAGGCAGCCACTTCACAAATGTTGAAGCTGGAGCTTGTTTAACTGTCCGTTCAGCGTAAAGAAATTAAAAAGGACAGTAGGACAGTATGTGAGCTCACTGTTGGACCCTCGCCGACCGGCTGTGCATCACATGGAGACGTGGACTCCGCTCTGCGCTTTGTCTTCAGTCTGTGCGCACAGCAGCGTGTGAAGAGAAAAAGGCTGGATGATCTCAAACCCACCCATCCTCCACCCACACGGAATTACACTCAAGTGCTGGCAACCCTGCCCATGCCCCGAGGCTGTTCACTGAGAAAGTGTGAGCCCGAGTGATTGCCATTGTAATTTAATTATAAAGTATTTAATTTAATATTTAAGACTTTATCTAAGGTTTGGCAGGAAAAAAAGTAGCGTGAAATCTTTCAAAGCCATTAAATAAAGATCAGCTTGACACTTGAGCCTGTTGTTGCAGCACTTGGTGATGAGCAGTGGTTCCAAACCTGGTGGTCGGTCCCCCAGTGGGTAGCAGGAAAGATCTAAGGGGTCTCGAGATGGTTAACATGGTAAAAAAGCAATATATTGCTTCGATTGATTTTTAAAAATCGTTCTCCTGGTGCATTATTGTATAATTTGACCTCATCACCCTCCTAAAAATAATTGATTTAAATCACTGTGAGAAGGAGTAATCACGTGAACAAAGGCTCTCAAGTAGACACAGCTTTGTCAATGGGTCAAAAAAGTTAGGAAGGGCTACTGTAGAGCAGCGTTGGAGGGGGTAAATAAATAAAATGATTTCAGCACCACAACAGTGGACAGCTCCCATTAAAAAAAACATTCAGCCTCTCATGGAGAAAAAACAGCAGACTCTCAAGTACTCAGAAACTTCTTCATCCTTGACTACTCACTGAGTAATAATGTGCATTTAATCAAAGATGTTCAATCCAAATGAATTTGGACTTGAATATAAAGTTCCCATTGTGTGGAATTTAGTCATTTTATGTTTGTTTTTTTTGTTTTTTTTGTTTTTTTTGTGGTGGAGCATGACATTTCTAGAAAAGCAGTTACCAATTAAAAAGTGTTCATGCTGGCTGATTTAAAATCAATATTAATTACAATGAGGGAATTACATAGAGATTAAATGGCCACCATCCATCATTAGTCTGTTGTATGCAGCTAAGACCTGCACTGTAAACCACATTGTAATGAATATGCTAAACTGGTGCAACCGCCTGCCAAGAAAGTGATGGGTTTGTCATTTTTGGATAACTACAGTTCCTAAATGCAATGTGTGTGTGTGTGTGTGTGTGTGTGTGTGTGTACTATCCCTTCTCCACTGCCTCACCGTTTATCTCACTTGTTCGGACACTCCACATCTCTCTCTTTTTTCACACATAAACAAAGAACTTACTCACATATATAAAATGCACATAAACGCTAGTCGTCATGAATAAACAAGTCACCAGCTGTTTCCCACAGATTGCCAGTTGCAATCACTTTTGACCAACTTGGAAACCGCAAGTGTTACTTTTTTGTCGATATGGAAACAGGGACATCAGATTTCCGGCATCATTGTATCTGTTCTGTCTATCTCGCTGACTCTCTCTCTCCTCACTCACTCACACTCACACACACACCATCACACACGGAGACACACACAGCTATAAACCATTTTATCTCCTTGTATAAATGGGTGCAGAAGCACACAGCTCTCTCCTGCATAGAGCACCTAGCATATGGATTCTGGAAATCAATTTATACCGACACAGGACGCTTCAGCCCACACAGCCCTCCAGCTTAGAATCAGCAACACACACACACGCACACACACGCACACACACACACACACACACACACACACAATCATTCTTTGAGATGTACGCACTAATGTCTGCATATAAAAACAAATAACTTTGTCATATTTTTCTGAACGACCTATGAACAGAGATAAAGAGGCACACACATCTTCATACACACCCTTTTCTCTCCAGGATGATTCATGTATTTTAAGGGCTTGTGGTTTAGTGTGGGTGAGCACATTATTGCAGATGTTCTAAGGAGTGGGTTGGCAGGAGCAGGGCCAGAGGACCAAAAAAAAAAAACGGAAGAAGGGGAAGGAATAAGACCTTCACAACTGCTATTTTACCTGGAGTCGTATTCCTTCCCCTCCTTCCGTTTTTTCAAAATAATGAATACAGAAAAATGAACACCCATTAACGCTGGAAAACTTGACTGTTCAGCAACAAGGGCTGGTTTGGATGTTTTCACATTTGTTCTGTCTGGCAGCATCAAGAACAGATTTGTTTCAAAACTGTCAGCAGACTGCTAAATATTTCCTGTAGCAGTAATTGTAAGAACAAATATCAGATTTTTATTTATGAGTAGATTAATTGCACATGGCTGCTGTCTGTTCCTAAGAAACAAAAACAGTGCTGTCTATGTCAATGTCTATTTCTGAGTGTTTTAAGGTGTCTGCTTGTTGAGTGATCAAATGCAGAAGACTTACTACAGTTACAAACACTGGATATCTCCTTTAAATGCTATTGCCATCCAATTGCAATGGACCAGGAGGTGGTCAATGCTTTGTGCTGCTCACATTAATAACACCATGGTGGATTGAGATGTCCCTTTTCCTTCCTCTCTGTCCTATTCTCTCAGCTTCCTGCAGTTTCCTAAGCACTAATTACTGTGTTTGTGCTTACTTGCGTCATGCTGTCCAAAAATATCGCCTTTCTGGAAGCAATTATGCAAGAATAGACAAATGCCCTGTCAAACAAGTGAAGCCCCCTACCACAAAATATATTTATATATAAAAATTATCTCCCACAACCTGGAAAAGAAATACATTTGTTTACTCCTCTAATCTCATTCCTCACTTGTTTTAACATTATGTCAAAAAGAAACCCAACAAAATCTATTAATTAATACATTTGGATGTCCAATATTAGACCTATTCCCAAACACAGGGAGTGGTTAGCAAATAGTAGTTAATCAGGCAATCTGTTGGTATTTTTTAGCTAGTCTGTGACGCACACTTTTAAAATGCAGTCTTCTTCTTTGACATCAGCTAGCTATGTCTTTGTAAAACCTAATATTGTGGCTGCCGGTGGAGGTAATGAAAAGCAGTCAGTGGTAGTGCAGTTTTCTCTTGATAGACAGTATGCCTTCTGCTGTGTCGAAAATGGTATTGTATTTCATTTCCTGCAGAAAAAAATCCCTTTCCGGTACTCATATGGGTGTTTGGTGGAGAATTGTTCTTATTCTTATGTGTAACTGGCTAAATGAAGAGGACTTGATTTCAGAGCACCAATAACATAAACTAAAACTACTTCATATTTTGGTGCCACTACCTCACAATCATAGAGCCATAGAGCAAGATATTTCTATATACTCATTAATGAACCTAGAGAAAGAACATTTCTCCAACAAAAGTTACTTCATACCAAACCATAATGCACTGCAGTTTGAAGAACTGTAATGTTGCATTTTAAATAAGGCGTTCAGCTACTTTTTCACAACTTGAAAAGCTCTGGCTCTGCTTTATGCTTCGTGCTCCTGTCAAATATTCAACTGGTGTTTTCAGAGGTCTTTCTGTGAAATGTAGGAACTCGCTAACTGAACAAGGCAGGTGGAAGAAAAGAGAATACCCCAAAAAAGGACTTGTTTTAATATTATGAAGTTTTTTTCTTTTTCTATAATATATATTACATGACCTCTTGCAGTAACCATATCCAAATCTAATACCAGAATATCACTTCAGCTAATTTAGTAAATCTACAGTCGCAATTGTTGGATATAGACTTTTGGAATACAAAACATCCCACAAAAAAAGCAGATGTTGTGCTGAAAGCTCAAGAAAACAGAGATAGATTAGTGTGCTCAAAACAGCTATGGGATCAGACTTTCTAATGTGGAAACACATTATCACAGTCATGCCTATTTGGTGTAGCTTAAACGAACACCAGTGAACTCTGATTTATGTGGAGGAGTAGGGGGTTTGATAAACCTCAGTTCAAAAGGGCCACATGTTCCCTCCCAGAGTGTAATCCTGCTCTGTGGCCCAGTGGTTTAATCCAGAATCAAAACCCTCCTGAGGTGGCAAACATCACAGAGAAACCCTTTATTAATGATTGCTCTGGGATTGACAAACAAACAGACAGAGGGACTCAAAGACAGACACATACATACAGTTTTTATGGAAGGCCACGGCAGCCTAGGTGGCTGATTGACTGACAGTGGGGATTCAAAGAACTGGGTGATGGATTAGAGCTGCAAAATAACAACACAAAAAAAAAATCTGGCTTTTCCTGAGCAGGTTCACAAACTAATTATAAACGTCTTGATTCAACACTTGCTGCTGCCCTTAATCAGATGAACTCTGAACTTGTCCAAACATTTAAATGGTACCGTAGCTTCTCTTCCCCAGGGAAGCTGCCTGGACACTCTGCTCGTCTCTATTTTTACCACTGTATGTGCAGTAGGTTTAGATAATAAGTGTATATTGTGGCTGAGTTTAAATGCTGATAATGAAGTGAAAATGATTGGGTAGGCAAAGTCTCCACCAGGGACCTTTGAAGAAATCAACAGAGTACTCTGCTCACTGGCTGCTTAATGTCACCACTCTGGATGATGGCACAGTTACACATTACCTTCTTTCAATTATTTTTTGCCTCTTTTAGCCCCTTTGAGACTGTGGTCATATCCATAAATTAAATTAAGTACATTTTGCTACAGATTACATGTGAACATTAGTAACCAACACCCTGTTTAATGTCTCCAAAAGCAAGTATTTTATATTTGTAATATACAGCCGAAAAGATGTTGGCAACCTGTTCATGGTGTATCCTGCCTCATATCCAGTACATGTTGGTAAAAGCTTTCTCTCCCTGCAAAATGCAATCTGACCAGGATAAATAGCTTAGACATGGATTGACAGATGCTGGAAAGACATAAGACATATGAACTGAACATAAATAAAACCTATAAGGCATTGAAGGGCTGTGCTTTTGATCACCTCATTTGACTGATAGCTAAACAAAATATTTTTCAGGCTTGTAGTGAAGTTTTGTAGGCTGCATATTTTGGGATTAATATTGTATCTACACTATCCACATTTCAAGGGATAGTTCCACATTATGGGGAATACGTTAATTTGCTTTCTTAGCGACAGTTAGATGAGATACCAGGCTCATGTCTTTACACTAAATATGAAACTACAGTCAGCAGGGAATTAGCCTAGCTTAGCATGTAGAGTCCAAAGTTACAAAACCCCACCTATCAGCAGCTGAGTTATACATGCTGGAACTATTTCTTGGCCATGTGCACTGACTTTCTAGCTCAACTAAAAAATTGTTCCAATAAGTAATGGGCCATAAAAACACAACATGTTGTTTTTACACAGTTTTTTTCTGTTCTTTTCACTGAGCCCGACAAATAAATGGTTCCAGCAAGTGGCGGGTTGTAGGTTTTATTCAATGAGATTTTACAGATGCTGGTAGGTATATTTTTAGAAGAGCCTGAGTAACTGTTTCACTCTGTTTCAGTATTTATGCTAAGCTAAGCTAACCATCCCCTGGTTCTAGTCTCTACAATCTCTCATCTAAGTCTCTGCAAGAAAGCAAATCAGCATTTTCCCCAAAATGTTGAACTATTGCAAGTTTTATGTCTGTATTCATGATACAGAGTATTATGTTTTAGTAAGGTTAGTGCCTTAGAAATATACAAATCAACATTTGTATATTTGGGATATACAGTAGAAAGAGCCATATGTCATTGAAACACCAATCCATAGCAATAGAAACCCAAAACAAAATAAAGAAGCTATTCAGTTATTCAATTTCAATACTTAAGTTATTCTTCGGAAAAGAGGGTTGCAAATACACTACAGTGTGGCTTTATTCTGTTTTTAATTTGTGTATTTGTAGTTAATACTACAGGTATTCATCTATGCATCCATGTATGTATGGATATACTGGTCGATGTTAGTCTGCAAGCTTTTTTCCTATTGTCAGGGACACAGGGAGTGGGGACCCAAATGCAGAAGCAGGCAGTGGTAAGATGAAAAGTATCTTTAATGGAGATTTCTACAGAATACACGGAGTCCAGCAACGAGCAAACGGTGACACCGACGCGAGAGTATGGGTAACACATGAAGGATCACAAAGAAAACTTGAGTCAAAATATCACCAGAGAGCACAGAGAAAACATATGATGGACCGACCCAGAACAAAGGGAACAACCAGACTAAATAGACACAGGGAAACGATGTGAACAGAAACAGGTGAGTAACAAGACACAGGTGCAACACATGAGGCTGATGAGCAGGCAGACACAGAGAGGAACATGAGGATGAGACAAACATACTTTCAAAATAAAACAGGAAACACAGAAAACCCTGCCAGATCATGACACCTATCTGTAATGTGACAAAAAACTGTTAAATATTTTTCTTTCATTTTTGAAGGCACTTTTTTCAGATCACAAAATAAGTTGTAAAATTAAAACCATATACTAAGAAAAGATATGTGAATGTCAAGTTCAGATTAACAACATAGATTTATATGTTATTCAATAGTTTGTCAGTTCTGACAAATGGAGGTCACTGACATATGGCAGTTTCATTGAGGAATTTAGTCAGTGCTTTATTTAAAAAAATGTAGACTGTGTTAGAAGTTAACAACAGTCAAGCGTCCTGATAAGGTGTGGGGATAATG
The DNA here is from genome assembly GCA_036023655.1 of Nannoperca australis. Taxonomy (NCBI): domain Eukaryota; kingdom Metazoa; phylum Chordata; class Actinopteri; order Centrarchiformes; family Percichthyidae; genus Nannoperca; species Nannoperca australis. Next base: position 13,770 of record JAVQJD010104123.1, read on the forward strand.
TTTGACAGGACTGTTGTGATGACAGATCAAAGGTCCAAGTCTGTTTTCCACCTTCACACTTCAGAGGGATTTCAGATTGGGAGTGAGTGTAAATCTGACTCGGGTGAGTATGTCTCTGAAAATATTCTCATTCAATGGTTCAGTGGATCTTACAAACTACTTTCCAACACATGCACACATGTTAAACCCAAAGGCTTTCTAGTGCGGCGGAGCATCCTGTCTTCTGCATCATGGTGGAGTTGGCCTTCTACCCGGCGGTGGCACTGATGTATTTTTTTGGAGTCATGAAAGCCACGCAGGATGATCGGGTGGAGCTGGATGACCGGGCCTCAATGAATGTGTTCTGTCTGTTCGTGTTGGCACAGCCGCTGTGTCTGGTACTGGGAGGATACACTGGCATGACTACGTACCTCCTCACATCTCTGGTCTCCTACAACTTCCTGCCTTGGAGGAAGACAAAACAGCCTGCAAAGAAAAAAGAATCAAATAAGACAAAGTGAGAACAAGGAATGTTCACTTTATGGACATAGTGGATTCAAACAGGTTGCAAAAGAGAAAATTATTTTTGTAAAGAATGAGCATTCAAACTGAAAATATTTCTCTATTAGAATACATGGATGAGTTGCTACCTTGCTGAACCATATGATATTTAATCTGTTTCTACAAAAGTGTTTTTTATCTGCAGTTGAAAACATTTGTGAGAAAGTACATTATCCAGGGACATTCAGTCCTCCTCTGCAGTGAAAGTGACTCATTTTGTAATTCCTGATGCAGCAATAGGGTTTATTTTAGACAGAAATGGATGGATCACTCTGTAGTTTCCGTAACACATAATGGCCATAATGGAAGCACTGACAAACTAAACATCTAGCAAAAACCAATTAGTTGTGGCCAATACTGTCAAGTAATTTACCAAGAATTAGATAAGAAGAGGGATACCACTCTCATGTCCACTCAGCTGGCAGCAGCCAGTTAGCTTAGTTTAACACAAAGACTGGAAACAGGGTAAACTGCTAGCCTGGTTCTGTCCAAAGGGAACCACCTCTAAAGCTCACTAATTAACATGCTATATCTAATTTATTTAACCCGTACAAAATCTGTTGTATTTTTGCAGAGGGCTATGTGCTGGATTATTTCTTGGCCAGGTATAGTTACTTTCTGGAGTCTATGCTGGATCTCTGGCAAGCTTTATGGCATTGACAAGTATCCAGGAAGATGGTTATAAAATGTAAACTAGAGAGCTTTAGAGATCCTGGTATAGGCAGACTTTGTTACCTATGGACAGAGTCAGGCTAGTTTCCTTTATGCTAAGCTAAGCTAAGCTAATCAGCTTTGTCTACATATTCACTGGACAAATATGAGTAGTATCAGTCTTCTCATTTAATTCTCAGCAAGAAAGGAAGTTAACATAGTTCCCAAAATGTGAAACTATTCCTTAAAGTGAAGAACTTAATGGGGCATCAAAAACCTGACAGATAAATCTTTTTCTTTTTCCATTTCTGAATTACATTCTGCATCCTAACATGAAAGCGCATTGCTCAGTAACAAATTGCCTCTTCTCATCCTTAACAGTCAATGACTGAATGTGTAACTGAGTTTAGTTGAGCGTCTATAGTGAGTCATTTCTACCAAGCGTCATGTCTCAGTGGATTCCCAACTCAACATGAACATGAGCATTTTTTGAATGAATGAAATATTAAACACATTATACACATTCATGAACCTTGCCTGCATATATTTCTTAGAAAAACATAATTGCAAACACTTGTATTTTACATTGTGTTTTTTAATTATCCAACCATGAATGACTGCGTGTCCCTCTGATGAGGCTAAACCTAGTAGTGTGGAGAGTGTGTGTGTGTGCTGTGTAAAACCGTACTCAAAGAGAGTGTATAATGGGATTAGGCCGTGCTAGTTAGTTGATAGTATGAGGCTTTGTTCAGTGGTTGTGCAGATGCTTGCTGTGTGTATCTGAAAAACAGTGGGAATTTTCCTTTCAATGATTTCCCTCAGCATTAAAACCCTCTTTAAGCTCATGTTGAAGTCATTTTCAAGGCTGTGTCTTTCAGGGTCAGTGTTGTCAGTTTAACTTGCTTATTGTCACATCAGTGCTGCCTTCTGCATCCTCTATTATTTAAAAATATCAAAGCCTGCCCATCTTGAAACTCCACTACTCATTTATTACCTTTTTTTTTTTTAAAACATTCTTCTCATTCCCCAGCCAGTCCTCTTAGCTGAATTACTTAACCCATTGCCCTGTTGTTGTTCATCTATCCATCTCAATCCTTCTCTACATTGAAGATTGTTTCCATGATGCTGCTAATGATCAGTCTACTCGATTTATTTACCTCCTTCAGTTGCTTTTCATCATCTGCTCTCACTCCCATTGTTATAGACAATCAATAGAGAAGCCATTCACATCTGTAATGTTAGGATCTAAAACTGTTACAGGATCATTTCTCTCACTGTCTTTTTATGATGACTCTTGATAAATCATTGTGGTTATACAAATTTAAGGAAAACATTAAAGCAGCAGTCAAAACAATTAGATGTTGAGCTGAAGTGAACATAATTGAGTCATTTTGGGGAAAGTTTTAAGGCAGCAGTAAATATCTCCAAATTAGAGAATTGTTGTACTCAAAACTTATTATATGTATTATAATAAAATACTTTTTTTTTGCTATCTACCCAGGTCTATTACCTGCACTTAGTCACAGTCTGTGTAACAATTCTCTTGAAAATTTGTAATACTGAGTCAAAAAACATTATGCTCATAAGTAAGTAACTATCAATTATAAGCCATTTTAATCTTATTTGTAAACCTGTATGAGGAAGGTTTTGGCCAGCAGAAGCAATTTTCACACTTTGTTTAGCTCCGTTTTACTCTCCAGCAACTTCCAAGGGAAATATCTGGTTCTTTTGCTGCTAAAGTCTCCACTGATTTCACCAGCTAGTCACCGACTTTGTCTGCTAATCGTTTGGTGCTATCACACAACAGTGATGAGCGGAACCAGAACAGTAAAGCTGTGGGCCACAAAACTGAAATAATAACCGGAAAGGCGCTGAAATGCTCCATAGAGTTGATGGGAACTGCAGAATCAGGTGATAATTGTCTGTGGGTTCGTCACTATAGGTGATGTCCTTTCACATAGATTTGATCCATTGTTGATATTTTAAAAATTGATTATGGCAGCCTAAAACAAGGGGATGAGAGTTAAATTCATTTTAGTTTACTCACAAGTAAGCAAAATGAATATGGGACATTTACTATTCTCTCAGGGTATTTACCTGCATATCAAAGTGATTTTTATAGTTACAGTAGGACAAAGATTGATGGATTAGTAAGTAAGAACAGACTTACTGGAGTGTTGTAGTGTAATGAAACAGACGGAGACATTCAAATGAAATATCAGGAGTTATTATATGGAGAGACCAGATGGAGCATATACAGCTGGGACGTGACAGGGTTTGTGTATGAATGTTTGTTTGTTTGTGACTGGCATCTTCAAATGGTTTTTGCCTCCTCGGAGGCGTTAATGGCCGTCGTACATCACAGTGCTTGTGTCTCCCGTTGCTGCTGGGACAAGCGCAGCCCACCACAAGTTAATGATCAGAGTTTGCAAAGGAAATGAAGATGTATGAGTCTGAATTTCCATCCCTGAAGTCGTAAGAAATGCATCTGGATGGAAACATCTCCCAGTGTTTACAACCTGTTTGCCTCTTTATCCTGAATGATCAATATCTGCAAAGTTAAGGATCATTTTATTTCTCAGCCGTTTTGTTTTTAATATCAGACAGAAGAGATCAAGAGCCAAGTGCTGTAATCTGCAGACAGAGTAAATAGTAAAAGAATCCCAATAATTCTGGTTAAAAAACTAATTAGTTTAAGATAATCAGACTATTATCTTGAGAAAAGATTTATTAAATGTACCTTTACGATCCAAACTATATACTTGTTTGTACTAATATACAATAAGCTCTGATCTGAATTAATTGCACAAGAAGACATTTTCGTTGAATTTTCAACTTATTTATTTTCTTGAGGGAACATTGGGTCCTTCATTAAATATTTACTTACATTATTTACAGTAAGATTTTTTACATGGCTTGGTCACATGCACATTGTCATATAAAAAAACTGCACACACATTTACACTCATTTAAGAGGGAGTAGTCTGTGCAATAAAAGGCACAAATGACCTTTGACCCTGCGTTTTGTCCCGTGAGTACATATTTCACAGACACTGCCACATATTGTATTACCATATGTGAGCTCAGTATGACAACACACCTGGAGAAAAATTACTTGAGCAGCTGCAGGGAAGAAGTGTGTTGGTGAGGGATAGTGATCCGCCGCCAAGCAGTAAAGTGCCCTCTTGATTGCATCTAAATGCGATCCCATCCCCTCAGCAGCCTAAGGCAAAGTTAAAGGTCTTTTCAGCCATACTGATAAAGTGAGCAGAGACATCGTCTGACTTGGAGCAGAATTCCACAATCTGTAGGACAATCTACAATCCTCAAAAGAAGTCTGTTACAGATTCAGGATATTAAGTGAATGATTATCAATGTCCTACATACACATTCTGTTTCTTTAAGGCAGTAAGGCCTGTTGGCTGAGGCACAAGGCTGAAGCTGAGACACTGACTACTTTGGTTTTCCTAGTAGTCATAAGATGGCTGGGCTGGAAATGCTAAAGGTGGTAATCACACAACCAGTTTGACTGGCAGCTTAACTCTCCAATCTGTTCTGTGGTCCTATCTCCAGTACCAGACAGACTGCTTACAGCCTCTTTACATTTATTTTAGTTTGCCTATGAAAATTGGTGCAGAATAATTTTTGCTTTCAGCCAACTGACCATTCACTAACCCCTGCTAACAGTGATTGTTCAATCATAGCTTAGCAACTGGAACTAGGTGGCAAGCCTGTCAAGCTTCGTACTTTTACACACACCGAAACATTTACATGAACATTGTGCTCTGATATGAGCGAAACTCTGTATTTAAAGATTATGGAGGGTGGTCTTTTTTAAATTTTGTTTACAAAATCAAAAAGAATGTAAAGACTAGATAAAACAGTGTGTTTCTATGCTCCAGTGGGATTGACAAAAGGCATCGGACATCTCATTAAGTAACTACGTTATTATGTTGGGTTACAGGTTACGTTACAATAATATCTGTTAAGGACTGGAACATCCACTGCGTGTGATCCAAATGTTCCTATGACAGAGTTTGGAATAACGATAGTGGCTCTTTGTCCTGCTCTTTATTTGCTTTTGGGAAAATGTACACCCCAGCCAAATTAGATAGTATTACTTTATCCAAACTTTGATCGATTATCATCAATTATTTCTCACCTCAAATTCTTTTCTTTGGTAAAAGTGAAGCACACTATTTGAAAATAGAAGCAAAAATCCAACCACTGTGTTGCTTGTCCAAGTATGTTATTCTATATAGTAGAAGTCTGCTTTTATTTACTTCTGTGTGAAAAAGATGACCCATTGTTTCACAAATTACTGTGAATTTCAAGTTGGGAAATCTGCCACGTTATCATTGTATACTGCATATGTGCCGTGTGAGACTGGAAAGCTTGACAGGCGTAGCAATAGTGAGTACAGGGGGCAGGGCTTAGCGATTGGTCAGTTCTTGCTATTGTTAATGTATATTTAGAGTGATAATATCCCTTTCTGAAATGACATTTCATCAGGTAGGATTTTTCCCAAGTTGATTTCTGCAGGAGAAAAAGATTAAGGTTACATCGTGTCATCTTGTGTCTCCAATTATATCTTTCATAGAGTAATATAACCTGTTTGTGTTCAGTAATATTAAGAAAAATGCCTGAATGCCAGCAGACACCCAGGGAAATAAGGATAGAGATGGACTCTCCTGAGCATCTACAAAGGTGTGCATGCTGCTCTGTCAAAGTGAAAATTTCGTTCTCAGGTACATTTGCTATTAAAAAAAAGGGGACTTTAAAGGCAGGGACATACTGGGGACTTTCTTTCTCTGTCTTGACTGTTATCTTACATACTGTACCAGCACAAACATTAATATCATTGATTTCTAAACCTACTGTAGAGCTAAACAGATGTTTTCTTTTCAGTACAATAAGCCTCATTAGGGACCCAAACTCTGTCTTTGTAAACTAAGTCTAAAACTAGGCTTAATACATATCTGGAAAACAGTCCACAGAGTATTCACAGCAGTGTTCATTATCCAAAGTGCATGTAAATCCTAACTTGCAGAGATCGCTCCGAGGCCAGCTAATGAGAAAGAAGTGAGTTTACCTCGACTAAATCCCCTCAGTTATATTAAAAAGGGGTATGACACACCTATATACACACGTTATCAAGTAATGAAGTGGTGCTGACATTGGCAGAATACAAGCCTCTGAACTCGGAGCAACTTTGGGTGGGGCTGTTCGAGGGCCCGATAATAATCGGGGGCTTCTGCTTGCTTGTAATAAATCTTTAAAGCAAGCATCTTTTGTGAAGCACGCTCAATATTTTTGTAACATATCTTATGCATAATTAATTGACTGTCAATGCTTCAGAATCCAAACAGAATATGATAGCAAATCCACTCAGGTGTTAAGCATTAAGATTGACTATAGCAGGAGGAATGAATTGCCTATTGAATTGCTGTGTTTAGAGATGTCCAATCAACCGATGAGCACCAACATCATCATGCATCCTTCAGCAAATATACAAGCACAGGCTACTATAAGATCTTCTTTAGCAATACGTAAGAGTCTGGAGAAGTGAAAAAACAATAATAAACAGAGATAAAGGCTGTCTTAGTATTATCACATGAAACACACCACAGAGCTGGTGACCAGGTTCAGTTTGGCTAGTTAGCACAGATAAATACAAAGAGTACAGTGAAGGGCCCAATGGAGTGTGACTCAAGGTCAAAGTATATAACCCATTGTGTTATGGAGGTTAATTTCCCTACTGACCACATTTTGTACCGCTCACTCCACTTTTATAGACAAACTCCTATACAATTACCATAGTTTATACACATTTTAAACAAGTTATTATGGTCAAAAAGCAGTGCACATCTTCTCAGAGTTGCAAGACTTTCAGCTTTGGCCAGATTTGGGAAGATGATATTTAAGACTTGTACATTTTGTACAAAAAAGCACAGTACATAGATAATAAGTAAAGGGAATTAAATGCAAAAGCAAAACATGAAAATGAGTCTTTTACAAAAAGGGGTGGTACAACGATAGTACCATTTTTCTAAGAGTAAAAAAAATCTCTCAAACAAGGCATTTGGTCGATTCAAAGGGCTACCTAAATTCACAAGTCAAGTAATGACTAAAGTATGACTAATATTATCCTTCAACCTTTACCTGAGTATCGAAGCGTAGCAAAATATTAAAACCAAGAACGCTTCAACAAATCATCCCCACCCACACCCATCAACATAAATCTAAAACCCCTATCATTGCTTTGGGAGAAAGTAAGCAGCTTCAAACTCATGTTGGCGACATCAACCAGCAGCAGTAGATACTCCCTCTTAAAAGGGAGAATTTGCAGGAAGTATGTTGAAAGTATTAACTAACTTCAGCACCTATGACTGCCATTTTGTGATCCAAGCTTCACTTAATTAAACTACATGTTTCTGGGTCTTTTATAAGGAAAAGTGCACAAAATCACCAAAGTATTATTATTATTATTTTTTAACAGAAGTAGTGAGATTTCAGAGCTGAACAAAACTAAATGGTAATATTGTGACAGACGGGCGGTAAGACATCTGTATGACAAGAAGCTTTTAAATGCTGCGTGTCATTTAGGAGTGATACCAAAAAAGGCAGAGTTCATAAACTGAAAGTGATGTGAACGCTCGCTATTATCTGTATTCAGAAGCATCAGACAACAGAGACATAATTGAATAGACTTTTAAAACATAGGATATTAATGTTGCCTGTAGGAGTGTGTATGTATGTGCATGTGTGTGTCAGCGTAGTGCTGCAGAGCTGAATTTGTTTGATTAAAGAGACACTAAATCAACACAGTGAGGGATGCCAAGACCTATCAGGCAAGATGGATAACCGAAACATCCACTGAAATCCTGTGTTTGTGTGTCCACAGTTTGTGCATATGTGTGTGTGTGTTGCCCACACACGTAATCTGCCACATAAACAGATTTGTACATCAGTGCACGGGTACAGGAAGTTCCTGTATTTAAATGTAGCAGCAAATAGTGGGTGGAAGAAAATTGGGATTTTAATAAGAAATCCCTCCATCACTTATGACCTACTTTCACCCAAGTAATCTTGCCTGAAAAGCAGCCAGTAGAGCTGCGAGACCTCTAATTAAATAGGCTTTCCAGAGAATTCCAGTAGCTGGGAAGGATGTGGACTCTTCAGTAAAGCCGGTCAGTCTGACAGTTGCTAACCTTAAAGATCAGAGTGGAGCTGAAAGCAGGCGGGGGAAACTGGTAGGGCTCCTATTACCATTTGTGAGTGGTTGAGATAATGATCTGGCACTTTGGCCTCAATGGAGTACCCGACTGGCAAATGTCTTAGGAGTGTGTACTGTAAGTGTGTACCTGTTTGTCATGTGCATCTGCTGGGGTGTCTCTTGTTTTTGCCGCAGATAGCACTTTACAGAGCAGAAGATATTACGCTCCTGTCAGATTCCTTCGGGGGCCAGGCCTACCTTAGTTGTGCTACTTGACGTGTGCTTTCCTGTTTGCAAGGTCAGCAGCTAGACAGTCTGATAGCCAAAGGGGCCACAGAGGACACATCCACACACAGATGAAGAGCCAGGCGTTAAATAAAGACTTCAAAATGTCAAGCACCAGGTGTATGTACACAGTGACCCGTAAAAATTCCCCGCCCACCTCACACAAAAGTCCAAGATAACTGAGGTAGGGAAAATAATAACTTAGTAAAAGTCATTGAAAATAATTAACACGACTTGTGGAACGCAATAACGTTTCAGTGATATACTGAGAGCGACTTGAACTAAAAGTGATTGGAGAGCGTTTCCGAAGAAAAGGACTAAATATGAAAATGTGTTTTGTGTTTTTTTTTTTCAGTGATGTCTTACTCAAGGTCAGCAATATTGATCATCCACCATGATGAGCACATAGTATAACCCTCCAAAGGGTTCAGTATCAGAACAGTCACAATGCTAATGAAGACTAACAGTCCTGAACGAAGGAACAGAGGTGCCAGTTGTTAGTTCACGTCCATCTACCATTACATTGTTTTGCGACTTGACTTTCAGACAATAGATACACAAATACACACGTCTTTGAGCCAATTCATCTCTTGCTGCTCCACAAGGATTCTGAAAGCTTGGTGAAAGAACAGGACACTTTTTCTTTTCCTTTTAATACCAGGCTGTGGTAGTTTTCATGTCAGGAGAGAATTCGTTCTGTCTGGTGTATCCACGGCCGGGAACATGCTGTTTGTCCAAGTAGCATCACACCTGAATGGCACTTTCAAATTGGCAGTAAAAGAATCTGAATGGCAAATAGTTTTTTGCCTTTGAATACGTATTCCGGCTTTGTCACTGACACAAAGAAAAAAAACACTTTGATTGCCTTGAAAACTGTGTTTGTAGCGTCACATCTCATTTCTAGAAATGAGCAGGTCACAGATCAGTGGCTGAAGTTGCAGAAAGGCGGCCAACAAAGGAAAAACTGTCACTTCGGTTGTCACCTCTTCCTCCACACCTTTGACGACCAGATTTTCACTTTCTTGTCGCTGGAGAGAGAGAGAGAGAGAGAGAGAGAGAGAGAGAGAGAGAGAGAGAGAGAGAGAGAGAGAGACACAGAGAGAGGGGGGGGGTGATGAGAAAACGACAGCAAGCAGAAAACAAAAAAAAAAAAAAAAAAAACAC
>JAVQJD010104126.1:0-27011 GCA_036023655.1 Nannoperca australis
TGATATCTTCCTGTTTGTTATTGACAGGGAACATCTGGCTCCTCAGTGATAGGCTGGTACCTGCAGACGTCACAGGGGCCCAAATCAAATTTCATCTCAGGGTCCTTTTAAAGGTCAGACCTGCATGAAACTGTAGTGCTGCACAGGAAAGGATGTTCTATCTTTTCCAGTGCTGCTGATTTGCTCTCATGCTTGCATCTTGTTTTTAGATCAGATAAAACAATGGAATTTAGATTCAATCATTTTTCGGGGCATTTTTGTATTTATTGCACTTTTGACTGTGGAGACGGACAGAAAACAGAGTGAGGAGGATGACAACTAAGTCTCCCGGCTGTTCTGTGGATCTTGGACTTCAGGGTCACAAGGACGCCCCCTACAGTTTGGGGTTAGGATTGGTTTCATGTAAGCTCTGCTTTCAGCCTTTAAACTCGTCCACAACAACTTAAAACCAAAAGGTTCTGCTAAATAAGTGATAAAGTGTTGTGTAACAACTGGTTGCACACACATGCTTTGTTGTGTGTTTAGTTGCCGAGTCACACAAATACACTCCTTGCCAGGGTTACCTTGGCAACAGTCAAACTTTTCCTTTGCAGGTCCAGTTTTGATTTCACTGCAGCTCTGCCGTTCTCTCCCTGTCTCTCATTGTTGGTCGGAGCAGCAGAGACTCTGTTCAGCAGGACAGACAGCACACAGGTCAGACACCGCTCTTTCACTCCTTTCCAGCCTCTGTGAACCTCTGCAGGTGAAAATGTGTGTATTTTATTTGTTACATCCGTTTTACGTCACAGTTGATTGCATATTTATTTGTTTCCAACCCAATAACCAAATAGTTGCTCGTTTTTTCTTTTGAAAGATTATTCATGTAAGAAATTGGAGGCCAGTTTCCAGATAAGGACCTTCAGTAAACACATGGTTTCTGACTCAGGTGCTTTTCTGTGAACCGTGTTCCTGGTACAGAAAAGCAGTTAAACTTCAGTTAAACTGACTTCCTAATCCTCCTAATCCTCCTTCCTACAACACCTCAGAGGGACCCCTCAATGAAGCAGTATGTACTGGCAGAGTGATGGAGATCTCTTCCCTTCCCACTTTGTTTCAGTAGAATATTTATTGAGGCTTGAGGAGATGAAACTGCTGTTTTTCAACAGGGAAAGAAAAGATTTGCTAAAAGTCAGAAAAGGTCAGTGATCTTATGAAGCATGTTTCTTTGGGGGCAGATTCAGGTAGTTTACCAGGTTGATCTCACCAATGTACATTTTAAAATAATCCAAATTTCTGTCACTTGGACTCTCAGATGGCAGATCCAGACTCTCAGGCTTCAGCTGAGGTTTCTCACAGGGAACAGGCGGCGAATATTCCCCCAGCTGGCAGCTCTGAACCTGGGCTCAACGGCTGGGCTCCTTCCCTGGACACTGAGCTCCAGGCAGGGGCGACTCTAACCCAGGACGGCCCTGGAGGAGATGAGGAAGAGGAGGAGGAGGAGGAGGACGGAGCCAAACCTAGACCTCCTCGGCTTCGCCTCCGCAGAGGCACAGACACCACACTGACCCGTAAACTAAACTCAAGCTAATGATGCTGATCCCAACAGAAAGGCTCATGCTATTACTGACACTATTAATGATAATCCCCACACTCAAGCTAACATGAGCACATGATTACTGTTTTTCACTTGGTGCTTCACACTATTAATGAATAAACTGCATATGATCCTGATCAGCAGATTAACAGTAATCTGACTTCAGCCTTTTACGATTGTACTTCTGGTGTGGGCTGTTACTGCAATTAACACGACTACTATGACCAATATTATATAATTTGTTGCCTCCTATGAATGGATTTAATGCACCTCAGGAGACTGAAGTGTCCACACGGGACACTTGGATGCTTTTCTGTTGGTTTTCTTTTCATTTAGTTTCTTTGCGCACTTCCACTGTTTGTTTCTACTGAATCTGCAGATGCAACTGGCAGAGGACACCGGCGAATAGGAGGCCAGAACCTGAGAGCCATTAATCATGTGTCTTCTCCAGCGGCGGCTCCGCCCCCGCCCACTGGCAACTCTGTAAGTAGACAGTTACAGGCGCCGGCCACACGAGGCGCTGTGATGCTAGCAGATAGGCTTTCCTTAGTGTCAGAGGAGATAAATGGATCAATGGACACCACCATGACTCTTAACAGACAGTTTTCTGGACAGAAAGCAGTTATTACCAGGCAGGTGTATCATGCAGCATGCTACTTCTACCACCTTTCATGTTTTGGTGTGTTTTTCAAGCAGCACTTGGTTTTCAGTTCATGTAGTTGTGTTTTGACATCAGCTTGTGTCAGAGTGACCTCCTCATGGCTGTGTTGGATGGTTCATCACTGTTAAGCTCTCAGAGCGTCGTTTTCACAGAAGAAGCTGTAAAAAGCAGCAGAAAGACAGTCAGAGACCAGCTGGTGGACACAGTGAAAACAGAGCTGGCAGAGAGGGAACAGTGGCCTTAGAGTCATGAGGTGTGATGAGCATGACTCCACATGAAGCATTGTGTTGCTCTGCAGGTGGAAATAACCAAACTAACCACCCAAGAACCAACTCCCAAAGCAGCAGGATCAGAGACCGACCCTGCCCATTTCTCTGCAGGTGTCTGCTAAAAGGACGGTGCTGCTGTCCAACGAGGCGAGGAGGGAGATGGCCAAGCAGGCGAGAGCCATGAAGGAGGAGAGACGAGCGACGCTGGACGCACGACACAAGTACCTGATTGGCAGGTTGGTGGACGCCGGGACCCTGGTGGAGCCGGATGTGGAGGACGCCCTCCTCTCTGATGACAAGGTAACATCACAGTCTTTCCTCTGTTCTCTCCGTCATCAATCTGTGGGTGATTCATGTCTGATTCTTCCAGTTCGGTTTTATTGACGACTTCTTTGCTGTGAACGGATCCAAGAAGCTGATTTTCTTCTATCAGAATGTGAAGCAGGTAACTTTTCTTTTTGTGTCTCTCTTTCCTTATGATCCATCCTTTCCATCCTTTTCTTATTTTTCATCTTCCTCTCTGTTCTAAATGTCTTTCTCCCCAGAATCTGTCCTCCAGTCATTCCTCCTTTGTGGACGTAGCCACCTCAGCTGTGGCTCAGAGGAAACTCTTCCTCACAACAGGGAGCTCTGAGGTAAACCCAACTGCTTAACCAGACAAATCCCACTGGAGAGTGGACAGTTGTCTGGGACAGGTACTAACTTCAGACCCAGATCAGTAAAGTAAAGTTCCTCCAAAGTTTCCGAGCTCCTGGAAAATGAGGTTTTCTACACACGATGAGAGGCGGGCTTTATGAGCACAGGTCTGTCTGAGCTGTGAACATATATGAAGTGATGAAATGATGAATGTCTCTGAGATCAGAACAATGCTGCAGCGCCTGCTTACATTCACCATTGTCCTGCCTCAAAGGTAATAACTGGTTGAGTCTGTGTAGTGTTGCTATGGAAGAAAAGCCTAAGTGCTGCTTAGCGAGGCGACACAAAGCACCTTCAGCTCGACCGGTGTGTTTCTGTTACTCTTGTTCACAGAGTCAGTAATCAGAGCTTCATTATAATAGTGGTGCTAAGGAATTCATTTCAGCTGACTAAACGTGTCCTGTTTAAATGAGACATTATGTCTGAACACCTCCTACTGGTGAGGTGTTCTCAGGTAGATCTGATCTCCCAAAGATCATCTGAAACTAGCAGTTCTCAGACGACCACAGAAAAGATATTTTCTCTTGGGTTCAGGTAAGAAGAGCAGTCTGTCCTCTGACTGCAGCTCAGTGTATTTATCTGAGATGAACTTTGTCTTTGTCTTCACCTGTTGGCCACAGTGCACCTGATCAGTGTCCCTGTGTTTTGTCCAGCCTTTACTGGGGAAGTGTCTGTTCTTCCTGAGAACCACTGACAAGGCGATAACCACCGCTAACGTGCAGCAGGTCAGTGACGTGGCTCGGTCTTCCTCATGTAGACAGTGTGTACCTTTAATCTACCTGTGGAACATCTTCTCCACCTGCCCGCCGTCATGCTGTCGTGCCTGCTGCGTTTACAGGAGGTGAACTTCGGCATGCTGGACTGCAGCGACGGCAGCGTCCTGAACAGTCTGGAAACTCTGCTGGCTCACATCATGTTGCCGGCCCTCAGGTCGCAGCAGGTACACACTCTGTCCATCAGCTGCATATACACATACAGAGAGAGAGAAAACACCTCAACTTAAACAGAGGCAGAGTTAACTGCCTCAGTGCAGATTCCCCAGACCAGGACAGCACTTCTCTTTTCTCTACAACCAAGTGTCCCAAATTCCTCTTCCTTGTTCCTGCATCTCTTCAAGTGAGGGAGACATTGATGCATTCCCTAGAACTGGATAAGGTGTAAGACAGCCGGTGAGACAGTGTGGACCAGTTTGATTCAGAAGGATGGACTGCGTCTGCTTGTTGTAGCCGTGTTTAGCATTTAGCTCCTTCAGGTGTTCGGCCTGACGGCATTTGGACCTTCCAGCTTGCATTTCACCAGCTGACCCTTTATTCTGTGTCCAGACGTGGGGCTCCGTGCAGGAGGGCGCGTCCCGTCCAGACGTCCAGTCCTTCCTGTCTTCAGTGGATCAGTTTGTCGGTAACCTGAGCTCGGCCAGAGTCAACTTGGAGAGAAAGTTCCAGCTGCAGCACGTCGACCTTCCTGATGCCATCGGCAGACTGAGCAGCCCTGCAGACTACACGGCTGCAGGTAGGTGCTCACCTGTCACCTGTCACCTGTCACCTGTCGCCTGTCGTCTGTCACCTGTCGTCTGTCACCTGTCACCTGTCACATGTCCTACCTGTCACCTGTGGCTCTGCTCCGCTTGTTTCTTTCCTTCAGTTTTGAAACACATACCAAGTAATTGTTTACAGCTCGTGCTTCTGCTCTCAGCCAATAACAGCGAGCTGGTGGAGCGTCTGGAGGGCGTGGTCTCCGCATGGGCCAATCAGATCAAGCAGGCGCTGACGGAGAGCGAGCAGATGAGGAAGGAGGCCGATGACGTGGGACCGTCAGCTGAGCTGGAGCACTGGAAGAGACGCATGGTCACCTTCAACAGGTGAGTCCACGATGGTTTTATCGTCTCATTTATTTCATTTTATTTCTTCTTTCTTCTCTCACTAGTGTAATTATGACATCAGTGATGCTGGTTATAATGTTTGTGTGTGTGTATGTGTGTGTGTGTGTGTGTGTCAGTCTGATGGAGGAGGTGAAGCGTCCTCAGGTGAAAAGGACTCTGGGAGTTCTGCAGGTCACCAAGTCCCGAACTCTGCGGACCTGGAGAGAGCTGGTGAGCTGAGTTTTGTTCAGTTTAGTTTACAGCAGTTATGTTGCTAATATCATGATTGATTGATTCATTGATTGATTGTGTAAGGACGGGGACATCACCGTCGTGGCTAACGAGGCCAAGGACAACGTGAAGTATCTCTACACTCTGGACAAGTTCTTTGGACCGCTGGGGAAATGCACTCCGGTAAAAAACAAACGTTATAAATGTTCTCTGTGAAGGTGGAGAGAGACGCACACACACTTTGCTTGGTTTTCTGAAGAGAAGCGAACACAAAAGCACTTAGTAAAATATGTTGGTGTCTCCATTTAAAAACGAACAATAAATACATGAATGTGAATTATTAGCTCAGATTTCTCCATTTTATATATATATATATTTATATATACTTTTATTGTCTAATACAAACTGCAGCTGTCAGAAAACTACAACACGTCGTCATCATAACCCATAACTCTGTCTGAGAGTGAGATAAACTCAGCGTGAGATGAAAGATAAAGTAGTAAAACTTCTTGAGTGTCTGCAGAGGGCAGTGTGAGTCTGATAAATGTCAGAGTGATGAAGGCAAGAGCAGTTTCTGTGTGGAGTTAGAAAGAAGAGAACACAAACTAACTGTGGGCGTTGCATTGTGGGTAATGTAGGAGCCATACAGGGAATAAAAGTGGATGTTTCTGGTTCTGCTGCGTGGACGAGTCCGGCAATGTTTTAGGAACTGGTGCACCTCTAACCTCTCACTTCTAATTCAGACCAGGATGCTGGAGCACATCCCCGGTCTGATGACCAGTATCAGGATGATCCACACCGTCTCTCAGTACTACAACACCTCAGAGAGAATGACCTCTCTGCTGCTCAAGGTCACTAACCAGATGATCAGCACCTGCAGGAGCTACCTGTCGCAGGGCGTCACCCGCATCTGGGACCACAGCAGGTACCAGACCAGACCACTACACCTGATTAGACCAGAGCAGTCTGGATTAGACGAGTCAAGGTGTGTGTGTGTGTGTGTGTCTGTCTGTCTGTCTGTCTGTCTGTGTGTCAGGCCGGTGCTGCTGCAGCGTATCTCAGACTGCTGTAATCTGAACGTGGAGTACCAGAGGAACTTCCACACCGTCAGAGACAAACTGAGAGAAAACCCTGAAAACAGACAATTTGACTTCAGGTAAACACGAGCAGCAGCATGATTTATTATCCCCCGCAGAGCCTTTCTCTGTCTCACTTTCTCTTCTCGACAGTGAGAACTACATCTTCGGGAAGTTTGATGCTTTCTGCCGACGCCTGGAGAAGATTGCTGACATGGCGTCTTCACTGGAGAGCCTGGCTGCTCTGCAGAACATGAAGGTGAAGTGGTCCATTTTATAAAACAGATACCAGCATCACCAGCCCAAACGTCCAACCCCATTCTCCAGTTCTTCTGTTGCAACAACACTTTTATTACATGCTATGTTATTGATTTTAGATGCAGGGTTAAGGGTTATTTTGGGGTTGTGGTCATGATTTATGTGGATTAGTTCACACAATCCTAACATTTTGGTTTTAGCCGCAAAGCTTAGCAGTTAACAAACTGTTCTGCTCCAACGCGTATTTAAACCTGATGGTCTGTCGCTGTGGCTTCAGAAACGTGACTAGCTGGAGAAATTAGTTTGTGCAGCATGTGAATGATGCTGAAGCTCAGGAATCTGAAACTGAAGCTGTGTTCCAGGTGGAGGGCGTTGAGAAGATTTACGTCCGATACCAGACTCTCGTCTCCACAACCAAATCCAAGACCTACGACGTCCTGGACCTCCGCAAGCTGGAGGTAACATTATATAAATTACAACAAAAACTGGAAAATCAAATGATATGCATGAAATTGAATTAATAATTAATTATTTTTTAAGTACAATTTGCTTCACTGAGAAGAAAAAAAGTGAAACACAAGCAAAGACAATGATATATAGTGTACACACATAAATTGTGTGTGTGTGTGTGTGTGTGTCAGTTTGACAGTGACTATGCAGACTTCCAGCTGCAGGTTCAGGGTTTGTTCCAGTCCCTTCAGTCCCTGCTGGACTCTTGGTTCCTTCAGTCCCTCACTGTGAGTTCTTGTTAAACCTCAAACGTTTGCAGAGTTAATGATGGTGGAGGGGAACCTTCAGAGCGGGTGTTTGTGCTTCAGACGGAGCGGATGCTGGAGCTGCTGGCGGTGTTTGAGTCCGGCCCTGCGGCTCGTCTGGACCTGAAGCAGCATTACCTGCTGCTGCTGCAGCGCTACAGCAGAGAGCTGGAGCTGCTGAGGAAGATCTACCAGAGACAGAGAGACCGACCGCCCACCGGACGCAACCTGCCCCCGGTACAAACACCTGTCTCGCTCACCATCTGTCTGTGTCTAGAAAGTATTTGGTACAATTTCCAACACCCTAAGGTCACGTCTTGATGAAATGTTGTGTCTGCCCAACAGCACGAGAAAGAAAAGCATCCTCACAGCACAAGATGTTTCTGTTGTTATCAGAAGTGGCTGTTTAAAGTTCTGTCCCCTCGCAGGTGGCAGGTAGGATCCTGTGGTGTCGCCAGCTGTTCAGGAAGATTGAAGCTCCCATGTTGATCCTGAAGAAGAAGCTTGACGTCCTCAAGGTGCAACCTCTGATCAGTCACGTCAGTATCACGGATCAGTATGCCCTTAGTGACCCTACCTGTCTGTCTCTCCTACCTGTCTGTCTCTGCCAGGGACCAGAGATGAGTAAAGTGATCCGGAGCTACAACAAGATGGCCGTGGTGTTGATGCAGTATGAAGTTCTGCACCTGCAAGCGTGGAGTCAGGCGGTGGAGAGCGCACCGCACTGCCTGAACGCCGCCCTGCTGGTCCGACACGAGAACAGCAAGGTGCTGGATGACGTAATGAGCGAGTCACCAATCCACCATGTCTCTCTTTCCCATTTCTATTTCTAACTGCAAATAAGTGCAACTTTAAATTTAGATTTCCTGAAGTCAGGCTGAACATATTCAAAACCAAATTCAACTGGTAAATCAGGTCTGTAAAGTGGCTTCCTGTCGAGCCTCTCTTCCACTAGCTTCTGTAACTTAGCACAATCTCTCATCCAGCGTAACCTTCATTGTGGATTTTTCAGTGAGGTTTTCTAACAGAACCTGGAAGTTCAGGTTTCACTGGCGTTCTCTACTGGGGATGCACCTTTCTCTAAAATATATCAAATATTATGTCCAACACCACCAGTTTGTGAGGAACTGTCTGTTTCCCAGGAGGTGTTTGTGAACCTGGACCCTGTGGTGCTGGAGGTGCTGCAGGAAGCCCGGTGGATGACCAAATTGGGGGTGACTGTGCCAAAGGTCATCCTAAAAATGGCCTCCAGAGAAGCACAGGTCAAAGCGCTGTACAAGCGGTGAGAACCACTGTTACCTGTTCACCGTTTCAGTGCACAAAGGTGCTCCGTCCTTGTTTGTGGTTCATGCATGTTCCCTTATTTTCATTGTTTTGTTCAAATGAACTTTTTTTGGTCTCGATTAAAAGTTTACACTTTGCTTTAACTTTACTGAACTTTATTAATAACTTGAATTAAATTCCAGTCCTTACTCATTGCACTCGACATTGTATGCAACTTGTTTTGTCTTCACATGATTTGACCAATGACTCTGTGACCTTCTCGCCTCAGCTCGACTCACCTGGCCTTGAATTAGCTTGACTCGGCTGGGTTCAACCTGTCCTGCCTTTGTTGTAAACTTTGATTGATTTGACTGTCTGCTGGTCCAGGCTGCTGGATTTGCTCCAGGACTACAGCTTGGTGGTTGCCAGGATCCCGCCTTTCCTCTTCCCCCTGATGCAGCCCTTCATTGGCCGGGTGGAGGCGTCTTTCTCTCCTGGACTCACCACACTGTCCTGGACCGCTCTCAATACTGATGCATGTAAGCAGGAACAGATCAATTCATGGTTGGATGGATGCAGAGAGACACATTTGCTGTTTTATCAGTTTCATTCAAAAATACTAATATTAATTGGGTTCCACTGTCTGTCCTGCTCAGTCATAGAGAGTGTATATCTGGCTCTGAAAGAACTGGATCAGGTATCTAAAGTTGCCACAGATCTGTTGGAGTGTCGCATCGGTCGGCTGCTTCAAGCCACGTCGTCCTGCTGTCTGCTGGTCCTGCCTGAAGAATCACCCGTCTCGCCTCAGGATCTCCTGCTGCAGACAGACAGCTCAGTCCAAGCTGCTGCTGTCACTCTAAACTGGTAATACTGGTGATAAAACAATATTCACTACTGTTACACTGTTACTGCCACTACTGTTACACTGTTACTGCCACTACTGTCACTGCCACTACTGTTACACTGTTACTACCACTACTGTTACTGCCACTACGGTCACTGCCACTACCGTTACACTGTTACTACCACTACTGTTACTGCCACTTCTGTTACACTTTTACTGCCACTACTGTTACTGCCACTACTGTTACACTGTCACTGCCACTACTGTACACAATTACACGACATGGCAGATGACTGCACTTGACTTTTGCCGGATAAATAGTGATAAATAGGCATTACAGGACAGGTTTCTGTCTTAAATTGTTAGTGAGCTACAGAAATGAACCCTGAGACAGTTTTTGCTCATGCTCTCATTCCTCCTGAGTTTTTCCAAAGCAAGTGATCCACAGTCATCGGTCTGTGTTAAAAAATATTCTGTGTTAATAAGTTAATATGAGGCTTCAGCAAATAAAGTGAATATCTTCTAAAGTGACTGCAGCTCAACAAGTAAAAACTGTGTGTGTGTGTGTGTGTGTGTTTAGGCAGAGTCAGCAGGTAGAGAAGTACGTGTTTGAACTGATTCACGAGCTGAAGAGGAAGATGAAGACGACAGAGACTGTTAATCTGGAGGTAACACACACAAATACATGGATTAGTATTGGGCCAAAATTTCAGTTTGTCATTCACTAATTGTCCTCCTCCTCCTCAGGGATCGTTCCAGTGTCTCCATCCAGACTCCAAGCAGAAGACTCGCTGTCAGTCTTGTCTTCCTTGTCGTTTCTACAACCTGATTGGTCAACTCTGTCATCGCAACACTGAAGCCCTGGTCAAAGGTCGGCCTTCTTTCCTAGCATGTTTCCTTCTCTTCCTCTGTATTCCTACATTTCTTTTTTCTGTCCTCCCTCAGTTTCACATTCTTTCCCCACATTTTAACACAATTTAAAGCCAAAAAATGAGCTACATTTGAAGTTTCAGGTCTCTGTGTGCAGATTTTCATAGTGTGAAACCACTGGGCATCTGGACATATAAACATATAAAACAAATAACCACAAAAACTCATAAGATTTACTTGTCCTTTATTAGACAGTACTGTACGTCTCGGCTCTTTATCCTTTTCCTCTCAGCCACCAAATCCTTTCTGGACGCCTTGAGGAGGAGACTTCATGTCCCTAAATACCAGTCGTCCTCCTCCAACAGCAGCCAATCAGCTCCTCCTTCTCCTCTCTTCAGAGCCTCCATCCAGCTCGCCATCCCCAACATCGTCCTCAGACCGAGCCTGGACGACATCCAGGTATCCTGAAGCTCCGGTGAACTCTGCAGACTCCCGTCATGCGTCACACTGTCACTGAATCCAGCCACTTGTTTGGGCTTTTGTTGTTCGGTCAGAACCATCAGACCTGCACAGCTTAGAATACTTGAGAGTGACTTGAAAAAAAAGCTGGTCCAGTCTGGTCCAAGTTGTGATGAATTATATCAGTAGACGCTTCGAAGCATGTGTTGTCTGGAGTAAAGAATGAGACCGTAACTTAACGTCTGGAAGTGTGATGGATGAGCATGAACGCAGGGTGGAGGAGAAGTAACAGTGCAGGGCTGTTTGTCCTGGTTCTTCTGAATGCATCAGCATTAAAAGGTAGTTTAGACGTCTTCTTCCAACTTTGTGGAAATAGTTTGAAGGTGATGGAAGGCTTCAACATGAGATGGGTGTTTCCACAGTCAGAGCCCATTTAAAATGACTCTATTTAACATGCTAGCTAGGACGGATGTTGTTAGGACACTAAACATTAATTTACTAATTTAATCTCAGGTAAAAGGTTTAACATCTAGTTAAACCAAGAGTCAAAAAATCTACGTAGGCATCAGAAGTGTGGACACCTTGTAGAGAACGACGATAATGAAATGCCTGTAAATCATTGTAGACCCCCCTCCTGTCCTCTGACAACCTGTAGAGCGTGTACAGGTGGTGGTGAAGATCCTGGATGTTAGAGTCTGAATCTGTTTGTTTTGCTTGATGGAAACTCAACATGGGACTTTGTCGTTGCTGTAAATTGCTTCTACGTTGCTTCTTTACCTGAATGTTGTTTTTGTTTGCTCCACCTGTACGGCTCCACCTGTACCTGTACGTCTATGATGTGATTGACAGTCCTTTTCGTGTGTGTGTGTGTGTGTGTGTGTCAGACTACAGTCAACAGGCTGGTGAGCGTCGTGCTGTCTGTGACTAAAGACATCCCTCTGTGGACTTTCTCTCATCTGCAATACAAACAGCAGCAGGTACGCTCGTCTCTCACCTCCTGCATCTGCACCTGTTAGCAGACAGCCAATCACCTGCCAGTATTATGCTCTGTCTCTCTCTCTCTCTCTCTCTCTCTGTGTGTGTCGCAGGTGGAGCAGGCGGCGGTTCGGGATGCAGGAGATGACATCCTGGTGAAGCCACCGGTGCTGAGGCCTCTGGACAGACAGCTGGCCGAACACAAAGACGTCACCAAGTCAGTCCAACAGTCCAGTCACAGATTCAGAAAAATAAAGATCAAATAAGCACAATGAAGAACACACAGTTACAACATGTGTTGTAACTGCTGTTTCAAGCTGTATTTATTGTGTTCTACAGGGTTCGTACAGTTTGGTAAACGCTTTATTTGAACCGATATGATTTTAAGGTTGGGGTCTAATAGACTCCTTGAAACATAACGTGGTGCTCATGGAAACCAAACATCTGTTATTGTTTGAAATGAAACCGTTGGTTTGTTGTTTCCTGGAATTCATAGGAACAATTAAAGGCCTTGAGAGTCACGAAATGTTTGGTTTAGATACCTTGAAAGAATGATACAAACCCTGGTTGTATCAAATTTAGAACAGTATTTTTAAATGATTTAGTGTGACGTTGGTCCTAAAGCTGCAAAGAAATCCCCAACAGGAAAAACATGTCTCATTTCATCTTGGAGGATATAAAAGCCTTCAGACCTGCCGTCAACCATTGTCCCAGATATAAAGAAGGATAAAACTCTTTCTCTCTTTGTATCAAACTAACCTTCTGCACTAATAATTCAAATTGATCCCGAAGGACCAGATAAAGGTGGCTCCACCTTTGCAGTCTAATGCAGTCCTGCAACAAATCTGACGTTTCACTGGACTGACAGACGCTTCTGATATTTACAGCAGCTGTTGTTTCAAACAGAATGGAACTAATTCAGAGCCTCCAGAGTTCACGCCCCATGTTGCTGCTATTGTTGAGCAGGTTGGTGATCCAGCTCGGCTCCATCATGTCGTCTCTGAGAGCTCAAGCTGCCGACACTCTGAATGAGCTCAGTCACTTCTCTACACTGTGGAACCAGGTGATGATGATGATTATGATGATGATGATGATGATGATGATGAGGATGAGCTGGACTAATGGTCAGGTGTGTTTAGGACCCAGAGGAGCAGGTGCAGGCCTTCCTGCAGTCCGACCCCTCGCTGACGGAGTTCAGCTCTCAGATGTCCTTCTACTCTGTGAGTCCAGGTCCTGCTGCACCCAGACGCTCTGGTTCACTACAGTTCACTACTTTCTTTACTTCCACACTGACAGACATCATGTGTGTAATTCATGGCACAGTTCAAACCGGATTGAAACATTATTTGTCTCATCCCGTTTACTAAAGAGCACATTTCCTCCAGACTAAGGTCCCCTGCTGATGCACCGGATTGTATGAAACAGGGCTTTATTCTGGTGCTAACGATGCAGCTGCTTCCTGTCTTTGTGCACAGAGTTGTGTGAGAATTACCAGAACAGGTTCATCAGATCTACTGTACTCTACTCCCTTTACCCATGATGCCTTGCTGTCCCTGCAGAAGCTGGAGGTGCAGATTGTGGAGCTCCCGGCGTTTTGTACGGTGGGCCCGGTCCTCTTCGACACCGACCAGCTGAAGCTGGCACTCACTCAGGAGTGTCGTCTCTGGAAACGAGCCTTCGGCGCCGCGCTCAACCGCCGGGCGTCCGCCGACATGGACGCCACATTCTCATTCGTGGACGGACTGACGAAGCGCCTGCAGCGACCAATCACAGACCTGGAGGACGTCAGAGGGGCCATGGCAGCGCTCAGAGAGGTCAGCCAGCGTCTGATTGGCTGGTTCTCCGTCAGACATCACTCACTCATTCATTCATATAATCAACTGAATTCACAAGAATTATAATAATCTGTTCTTTCTCTTTTCAACCATTCATTTACTCATTAATCAATAAATTGATAAATTCCATCACATTCAATGATTCTATTCTATCTTGTATTAATTGTTACAGTCCAGTCAAGTGTTCATTAACAGTTTATATCCTCATGAATTCATCCTGTCATTCACTCATTGTTATAATTCATTTACCCTCTGTTTCTTCATTCATATTGAAAATGTATTAATGATATTTATATAAACTGTGTAAATATGGTTTTAATGCTGCTGATGTTCAGCTGTTCCTTCTTGTGACGTTACCGTCCTGCTGCTCATTGTCACTTCATTCATTCATCATTCCTTCACTCATTCACCTCCTTGCTGTTTACTGCCTGAGGTTCGGGAGGCGGAGGTTCGTATCGACGCCACCATCGGTCCGGTGGAGGAATCCTTTGCCCTGCTCAACAAACACGAGCTGCTCTTCAACGACGGGAACGCCGAACGCGTGGACGGCCTGATGTACGCCTGGAACAACCTGAACGCCCTGGTGAGACGTTAACATCCTATGGAAGGCCGAAAGGACCAAAACATCTACTTCGACGTTCGTCTTAAGACGTCATAAATGAAAACTGGGTTCTTCCACTGCATCAGTTTCTGAGGGGAAACCCTAAATACAGTCCCTGCAAATGATAAATTGGTACTGTTTTGACAACAATAGACTCCCTACATCTCAGAAGTAAAAAAACAACAACCTTATTTTCTCATTTTTCTATTTGCTTTGTGTTGTTTGTTTCATTGGTTCGGTGTGAAGACTGGCGGCCACTTTGTGAAAGCTAATGGGGATCTGATGTGGTTGTGTTGTGGTTTCAGGTGGTGCAGAACCAGAACACTCTGGTGAAGATCCAGCCCAGCATGAAGGCCGACCTGCTGTCTGCAGTGCAGAGCTTCCAGAGCCACGTTCAGAGCTTCTGCTCAGAGTACAACCACAGGTGCGCTCACACGTCAGGCACAGACGCTGGTGAAGGTGCACAACCACATGCAAAACAAGTCCACCTTGTGTCTCTGCAGGGGTCCGGGGATGGAGGGCGTGGCTCCAGCTGAAGCCAGCGAGCGGCTGCAGAGTTTTCAGGCTGAGTTTGATCAGCTGTGGAGGAAATACACCACCTGCTCTGGAGGAGAGTTGCTGTTCGGACTGCCTGTTAATGGTACGATAGACTTCCCTACTTCTCTCCTTCCTTGTCTCCTTCTTTGTCTCTTTCCTTGTCTCCTTCCTAAGGCCTCCTCCTAATCAGGCCTCTCCTCCCCCAGAGTATCCGGAGCTGCAGAGGATCAAGAAGGAGCTCTCCCTGCTGTCCAAACTCTACACTTTGTACAACTGTGTCATCGACAGCGTCGCCGGATACTACGACATCCTGTGGGCCGACCTCAACATCGAGAAGATCAACACCGAGCTGCAAGACTTCCAGAACAGGTTCAGTTTAATGTGTTATTTAAGATTAGATTAAGACTTATAAACGCAGACAGCAAAGTCAAATGCATGTTTTTATGTTCTGGCTGCCTCAGAGAGAAGTGTATTCATTGCTGTATTCATTACCTTCTCTTGTGGTTTCAGGATCCGGAAGCTTCCGAAGGCGTTGAAGGAGTGGCAGGCCTTCAGAGATCTGAAGAAGACCATTGATGACTTCACGGAGACCTGCCCTCTGCTCTACATGATGGCCAACAAGGTAGGACAATGCACAAACACCCTTTAAGAGGAACAGATGGTCCCTCCCCTTTAATGAGCTCACTGCGTCCTGCAGGCCATGCTGTCCCGACACTGGACTCGTCTCAGCGAGTTGACCGCTCACAGCTTCCCGGTGGAGTCGGAGAGTTTCTCCCTCAGAAACATCATGGAGGCCCCGCTGCTGAAAAACAAAGAAGACATTGAGGTACCGATGCTGAGAACATTTCAAGGAGTTCACATTCTGATGTAGTTTCAGACTTTGACTGCTGTCCTGCGTGTTTCAGGATGTCTGTATCAGCGCGGTGAAGGAGCGGGACATTGAGGCCAAGCTGAAGGACGTGGTGGCTGAGTGGAGCGGCCAGACGCTTAGCTTCGCCACCTTCAGGACCAGAGGAGAGCTGCTGCTGAGAGGAGCCGACATGGCCGAGAAAATCTCCATGATGGAGGACAGTCTGATGGTGCTGACGTCACTGCTGAGCAACAGGTGAGGGGACGAGGGCCGAGGCCAGGAGGGAGGACGAGGAAAAGATCTAGCACAAAGAGAGGAAATGGCGTGGAAGGTCAGTGAACAAATGAAAGAATGTGGGCCTTCCTCCTGCAGGTACAACGCTCCATTCAAGCCATCCATCCAGCTGTGGGTGCAGAAACTGTCCAACACCTCCGAGATCATTGAGAAGTGGTTGTCGGTTCAAAACCTCTGGATCTACCTGGAGGCGGTGTTTGTGGGCGGAGACATCGCCAAGCAACTGCCTCAGGTGACCGTAAACGTTCCGCCTGTTGTTACTGGCGGCTGTAAACCATGTTACCATGGTCACGTTTACTTCTGGAGAACTCCGGACACCTTTGTTGCACAGCTGAAGGAGGACACGTTTGTTGATCGTGTTATATGTGAAATTTGTCTTTAACTCGTGCAGGAGGCCAAACGTTTTCAGAACATTGACAAGTCGTGGCAGAGGATCATGCAGCGAGCACACGAGCTTCCCAACATGGTGCAGTGCTGCGTGGGAGACGAGACGCTCAGCCAGGTGCTCGCACTGCTCTGCCTCAGCTGTGAGACATGAGACTGTTTGTCTGTCAGGATTCACTCATTCATTCTTTCCTCCTCCTCCAGTTGCTCCCTCACCTCCTGGAGCAGTTGGAGCTCTGTCAGAAGTCTCTGTCCGGTTACCTGGAGAAGAAACGCTTGGTGTTTCCTCGTTTCTTCTTCGTGTCAGACCCGTCCCTGCTAGAGATTCTGGGCCAAGCCTCTGACTCGCACACTATACAGGTAACACACAAGCTGATACACAGGTGAACGATTACCATTTCATTTTGATTTAGGTTACAGTGTCCTGCTCTGCCCGGTTCCTGTCTGTCTGCTTTCCTGTCTCTCACCTTGTCTCCTGTGTCTCTCAGGCTCACCTGCTCAGTCTGTTTGACAACATTAACACAGTTGTCTTCAGTGAGAAAATCTACGACCAGATCCTCAGTTTTCAATCTCAAGAAAGAGAAACGGTGGAGCTGAGCCAACCAATCCTGGCACAGGTACACGCACGCACACACACACACACACACACACACACACACACACACACACACACACACACACACAGATCACTGTCCTTATGGGGACTTTTCATTGACTCACCTGTTGTCCTTTCATGTAATGTTTACATTACATGTGTAGGATTTGCACGTCTGACTGGTAGTATCATATTAAAGACACTGTGGCAGGCAGAGGTGTGCTGGTGTGCTGTTAACCCTTTGCTGAACCAACAATATTATAAACAGTTGGTTGGTTTAGCATTGATAATATTTTTGTTCATGCAGAAAATGGACCAGTGGCCAGTTCCTATGCAAACTAACAGAGGCTGTTTCCTACATCTTCATTGCAGGATAGGACTTCCTATACTTTGGATACCTGCTTTGTTTCTTTTCTCTAAAACCGTGTGAACTTGTCATTAGAATGGATCATGTCTTTTGTCTGATGAAGGAGACTTGTCTCTTCCAGGGGAACGTGGAGATGTGGTTAGGACAGTTGCTAGCAGGGGTGAGGCAGACCCTCCATGCAATCATCCGCCAGGCCTACCTGGCTATCAGTGACCCGGGTCTGAAGCTGCTGGACTTCCAGTCTGCGTTTCCAGCTCAGGTTGGCCTGCTGGGAATCCAGATGATCTGGACCAAAGACGCAGAAGACGCACTCGTCCTAAGCAAGTCTGACAAGAAGGTGCTTTTATTTTTAAATAGAAGCAGAGTGGAGTATCATGCAGATCACCCCCCCCCCCCTCTCACTATCCCCCATCTGGTTGGCTTACAGATCATGCAGACGACCAATCAGAAGTTCCTGGACCTCCTCAACGAGCTGATCGACATGACAACCAGGGAGCTGAGCAGAAACGAGAGGACCAAGTACGAGACACTCATCACCATCCACGTCCACCAGAGAGACATCTTCGACGAGCTGGTGGGTGGACGGAGGGGCGGACAAAAATATTTAGTGTTGGTCAGAGCAGTATTTTCAACATGTTGATCTCCGTCAGGTGCGTCTGAACGTGCGATCTGCGTCAGACTTTGAGTGGCAAAAACAGTCAAGGTTTTACTTCTTGGAAGAGACAGACAGGTGTGTCATCCAAATCACAGATGTGGAGTTCAGCTACTGCAACGAATACCTGGGCTGTACAGACAGACTGGTCATCACCCCGCTGACAGACAGGTACAGGGACACCTGACACATGCACCAAACTTTCTGAATGCTGGGTAAGATGATACCTTCATTGCCCAGTCAGAGCCACATGTGTTAATACTCTTTTGAACATCTGTCCAGGTGTTACATAACTCTGTCCCAGGCTCTGGGGATGAGCATGGGTGGAGCTCCAGCCGGTCCGGCAGGAACAGGTAACACGGAATTTGTCTCTAGTGAAAAATTCTCATTTTGACTTTGTTGCATGGTGCTCCAGTTGTGTGTGTGTGTGTGTGTGTGTGTGTGTGTGTGTGTGTTTCCAGGTAAGACAGAGACCACTAAAGACATGGGTCGGTGTCTGGGAAAATATGTGGTGGTTTTCAACTGTTCGGACCAGATGGACTACAGAGGACTTGGACGCATCTACAAAGGTGTGTATGTGTCAGTGCAGAGGTGTTTGAGTCCTCCTGCTTGTTACCTTCTGTATGTAGTAACTCCTGGATTCACCTCAAACAGTTGTGTTTTAGTTAGAAAGACAGAGGTTTTTATTGAACTAGAAGGTTGTAAACCTAAAAAAGACCTGTGGGGTTCTTACACAATCCTGCATTCAACACAGCTCAGAACCAGAGTAGACCAGCGGTCTCTTGGACTTAACTCTCAATAAATGGGACCTGAAGTTGAATGAATCTTTTTTGTCATGCATGCAACCGAGACTTGAGGTGATTAAAACAGGCACAAACTGGAACAAAGGTAGTTCCATTAGTCCAGTTCAGGTTGGTCCACATCAGAAAATCCAAACCTTCTCATTGTATTTATGGTAACAATTCAGTTACAAGCTGGAAGT
Organism: Nannoperca australis; assembly: GCA_036023655.1. Classification (NCBI taxonomy): domain Eukaryota; kingdom Metazoa; phylum Chordata; class Actinopteri; order Centrarchiformes; family Percichthyidae; genus Nannoperca; species Nannoperca australis. Next base: position 18,886 of record JAVQJD010104126.1, read on the forward strand.
GACGGCCAAACACACACAATAACAGCCAGATGTAGACAAAGTGTTACAAAATGAACACTAAATGATGTCCTGCCATACAGCCAAAGTGCCATCAATCTGCCTCTGCAGGTCTGGCCCAGTCCGGAGCCTGGGGGTGCTTTGATGAGTTCAACCGCATCGAGCTGCCGGTCCTGTCCGTCGCTGCCCAGCAGATCTACGTCGTCCTGCAGTGTAAGAAGAACAAGAAGAAACAGTTCATCTTCACCGACGGAGATGTGGTTGACATGGACCCTGAGTTCGGCATCTTCCTCACCATGGTAACTGAGCTCTGACCTGCCAGCACCCTGCATGCAGGGTTTAAACAAGCATTGTTCCTGTTGTTCATTATCAGATAGTGTGAGTGGTGCAATGTCCCCAGATCATCATGAACTCACAATAATGGGGACTGATGGATTTTGTCTCTAACCACGGCAAAACTTTGTAGAACTACCACAGAGGAGTCTGCCATTGTAAAGTTATCTCAGAAGTACCACAGAACCAGTCAGAGGTCTGAAACTGAACTTCTGCAGAACCAGAGTTCAAGAACTGATCTTCCTCAGAAGCAGTCAGAGTCCTACAGCTGATCAATCTCAAAACCAGTGTCCAGACTTTACCGGTAACTTCTCGGTCCTCCAGAACCCCGGTTACGCCGGTCGCCAGGAGCTGCCCGAGAACCTGAAGATTCAGTTTCGCACAGTAGCCATGATGGTCCCGGACCGAGCCATCATCATGAGGGTCAAACTGGCCAGTGCAGGTTTTCGTGACAACCAGGTCCTCAGCAGGAAGTTCTACACCCTCTACAAACTGTGTGAGGAGCAGCTCTCCAAACAGGTGGGAAGACTGATAGTGATACCGCTGATGCTGCCACCATTAAAACTCCTCCTGCTTGTTTACCTGCAGATTTCTAGATTTTACTTATTGTATCTAAAAACCTTTACATGATCATTTCTTTGTCTCTGCTTATTCAGCTTGCAGAAAGTATTTTTTAAGTACGTGACTTTATGGTATGAGTTGTGTCTTTACACCAGGTCCACTATGATTTTGGTCTGAGGAACATTTTGTCCGTCTTGAGAACCCTGGGAGCTGTGAAGAGATCCAACCCATCAGAACCAGAGAAGACTGTGGTGATGAGGGTCCTGAGAGACATGAACCTCTCCAAACTGGTGTGTTAGTCTGTTAGTAACCAGCACTGCTGCTACACCCACTATGTACTGTGTATCTGTAAAACACAAACATGGCTCCAGTGTTAAGGTTTTATTAGTCATTCCCACAATATACCGACAATAACCACAAGGGGGGGAACTCTCACAATACACAGTGTAAACTTCTCACAGAAGCATGCTGGGAAATAACCACGGTGGAAGGGGGACAAAGCAGTTTATTTCAATCGTTCTTGAAGATTTCCACCTTTTTTCAGCAACTGAAATAATGTTTTATTCTGAGATTATATTGCCCATTGTGACACTTTCATTCTCTCTGTATCTCTGCAGGTTGACGAGGATGAGCCTCTGTTTATGAGTCTGATCAATGATCTGTTTCCTGGTATTGGTAGGTTTCTCTACTACACAACACACATCACATCCTTCTGTTGACTCAATCTATGCAGAGTTTCTAATCACACAGATTGCACAGATGAGCTTACCCAGGAAGTGTCTGCTGTGTTCATGTTGTTGTGTCACGGCCGTTGAAAAGAACATGGCAGGTCAGTTTTTGTAAGATTTTGCCTGTGTTTTATTAATCCTCTGTAGTTCTGGATAAAGCCGGGTATCCAGACTTGGAGTCGTCCATCTCCAGTCAGGCTCAGCAAGCCGGTCTGATCCCTCACCCCCCCTGGATCCTCAAACTGGTTCAGCTCTACGAGACGCAGAGAGTCCGACATGGTACAGATAATTCCTGACCTGATGATTTCTCTGTTCTTACAGCCTAAAAATGTAGGAAAGGAAAGGCCATGGGGTCCGTCCTCTGGAGAGCAGGTGTATGTATCTCACACTCCCTTCAGCTCATATAGTGGGTGCGTTCCATTCTGCTTTTCAATTCATTTGAACTGGAAGACTGGAAATAGCAGTTTGCTTCAAGTACCTGCTGTTCACCACTAGATGTCAGGATTTCCTCAAACTCATGTTGGGAATTAACCAGGTAACCCTTGTGCTGCCTTGCCGGGTCATATTGACCCAGTGGCCCATTGTCTTGACCCAGTGTCTCCTCCACAGGGTAGCACGAGAGTTAAGTTAGTGTTGGTGTGTTTATAAGAGTCTGTAAGTAGACTTTGGATCTATTTGTCCTTGTGTGTTTGGTTTAAAGTTAATGCTTGATTTAGTATTGGGTTCATAACTGACTGAGATCATGAAGGAATGCTGCCAGGAAACAAATCTGGTGGCGAAATGTTCTATGCTTTTATTATTTTTACCTGGACATGCCCCTAAATGTCTCAGACAAATACTGAAAGCATCATGTCCAGCATCATTAAACGTCCTGTCGTGTGGTCGTGCAGGTATGATGACGTTGGGCCCCAGCGGCGCTGGGAAGACGGCATGCATCCACACACTGATGAGGGCCATGACGGAGTGCGACTCCCCCCACCGGGAGATGAGGATGAACCCCAAAGCCATCACGGCCTCGCAGATGTTCGGCACGCTGGACGTCACCACCAACGACTGGACCGACGGCGTGTTCTCCACACTGTGGAGGAAGACGCTCAAGGCCAAGAAGGTGGATGGATACCAATGTAGAGAAATACAAAGTCAACCGTTCAGAAGCATTAATAAAAATGTAAAACTGCTAGAAGAATTCTGTTTGTGTGAGATTTTATTATTAATATTATTAGAGATGGATGTGTAAGTGTAAGTTGAGCATCAACACAGCAAACTGTATTTATTAATATAAATGTATCACAGTTAACAGTAGTTGCAAGCATAAATGCATAGAAGGTAACAAAAAGTGTGTGTGTGTGTGTGTGTGTGTGTCAGGGGGAAAACATCTGGATCGTGCTGGACGGTCCGGTTGACGCCATCTGGATTGAGAACCTGAACTCAGTTCTGGACGACAACAAGACTCTGACGCTGGCGAACGGAGACCGGATCCCCATGGCTCCCTGCTGCAAGGTGACATCACAACACCGGAGCAGCTGCTGGCAGCCAATCAGAGTCTGGCGTTTAACTTGAGCAAAGACCACTGTGATCCGGAAAACATGTAAAGTGAAGTCCTTTGTGTCCGGCCTCCAGATCGTCTTTGAGCCCCACAACATCGACAACGCATCCCCAGCCACGGTGTCCAGGAACGGGATGGTGTTCATGAGCTCCTCGGTGCTCGGCTGGAGCCCCATCCTGCAGGCCTGGTTACAGAAGCTCCCAGAGCCGCAGGCCGACGCCCTCAAACGCTGCTTCGACTGCTGCTACCAGGTGAGGACGAGGATGATGCATCATTACCGAGCAGCGACTGTTATACATCCTGCATGTTTCTGTTCCTCCCACAGGACCTGCTGGACTTCGTCTCCACCGCAGTGTCTCCTAAGATGCAGGTGTTGGAGTGCATGTACATCAGACAGACTATGGACCTGCTGCAGGTGCGACGCAGAAGCAACACAGTTTGAGTGTCTTTGTGTTCAGAGGTGAAGAAAAGAACAGGACATGTTGTGAGATCTCTTGTATCTTGTGGGTTCAGGGTTTGCTCCCGGCAGCGGAGGACAAACAGGGTTGCCGTGGCGACGTGGGTCGGCTGTTTGTGTTTGCGGTGATGTGGTCTCTCGGAGCGGTGCTGGAGCTGGACGACAGATCCAAGATGGAGGCCTTCATGAAGGTGTGTGTATGTGTCTGGAGGCAGCGCTCTCGGCTTGATATTCGTGGTCCACAGAGGATGTTTCTGCTTTGGAGCTGTCAGTTAGCTTAAAGTTTGAAGATGCTGTACTCCCTTAAGCAGTGGTGGAAGGTATCATTGTTTATCTGACAGCGAGTTACTAGTTAGAGACTGAGATTTGAAACACTGTACATTATAGATTTAACTTGTAACGGAGTATTTTTACTCAATGATCTGAGGTCTTGATCCACTGCTGCCCTCATGAATCAGCTGATGAGTCACCTGATCATCACTCTAACAAGTCTCTCTTGTTGTGTTTGAAGCGCTTCAGCTCGACTCTGGACCTGCCGCACACTCAGGACGACCAGACCGTCTTCGAGTTCACCGTCAACGAGCAGGGACAGTGGGAGCACTGGTCCAACAAGGTCTGAGGACACTGACTGTCTCTTATCTGTGTCTCCTGCAGACTAAGGACACAGGACACGTTGTATTTATGCACCTGATCTCAAACCACATGTTGAGCCAGATGTTCTGCAGCATGACATCATGTTTTAACACACACTCCTGTAGTTTGAGATCTTAACCAGTAAATGAAATGTGGGTGCACAGGTCCCAGAATACGTCTACCCCAAAGACCACATCCCAGACTACTCGTCCATCCTAGTACCCAACGTGGACAACGTGAGGACGGACTTCCTGATGCAGACCATTGTGAAGCAGAGGAAGGCTGTGCTGTTGATCGGAGAGCAGGGAACCGCCAAGACGGTCATGATTAAAGTGAGCCTCAACGTTTCACACGTTCCTGCACTCAAACACGGTGCAGCTGCTGACTTTGTGTTTATCTGCAGAATCTAGTGGTCGTTAACACACTCCTATGGTAAGCTAGCTAATGCTAATGCTAATGCTACGTGTTTCCCTGCAGGGCTACACTAGTAAGCTCGACCCGGAGTGCCACCTCAGCAAGACGGTGAACTTCTCGTCGGCCACGCTCCCCAGCATGTTCCAGAGGACCATCGAGAGCTACGTCGACAAGCGAATGGGCGCCACCTACGGGCCGCCGGCGGGACGCAGAATGACCGTCTTCATAGACGACATCAACATGCCAGTCATCAACGAATGGGGAGACCAGGTTGGCTTCAGGCTCTCTCTGATTGGTCAACTCATTTTCATTTTTGTTTCCTTCTAACTTTTTAATTGTTATGCTTAAACAACAGTCTTTTATTTTTTTATCATTAGAAGAAAAACAGAATAGAACCATGTATTTTTTCTATTGAAAAGTCCATTATAGATCATTATTAAAATAAATGAAATGACTAATCCATGTATTTTTGTTATAAAATATAATTTCTGCTCTCTCTCTTTCCTGTGTTGTGTTATACACCTCCACCTGACACTCTGTAACCAATCAGATTGTTATATTTGCCTCCGTCAGATAACCAATGAGATTGTGCGTCAGCTGATGGAGCAGGGAGGTTTCTACAGTCTGGATCGTCCAGGAGAGTTCACCACTGTGGTGGACGTCCAGGTAACCACTTCCTGCTCAAAGGTCCACTTACTGGCCTTTTATACTGGAGATTTCAGCTCATCAGCATCGACACTTGGCTACGGTGTCGTCACGTGACCTGAAGAGTCGATTTTTGTAATGTTACACACTCAGTGGCCACTTTATTAGGTCAGAATACCAGAAACACCTGGAACAGTCCACTTCATGGCAGACCAGGTACATTACGTTGTACAGGTGTACCTGTGTGTTGTGTATTTGTGAAGCTGCAGAGTGAGTGAGTGTCTGTAATAACGTCTCACAGCTGGTGGCGGCCATGATCCACCCGGGCGGTGGCAGGAACGACATCCCCCAGCGTCTGAAGAGGCAGTTCTCCATCTTCAACTGCACACTTCCCTCCAACTCCTCCATCGACAAGATCTTCGGCACCGTGGCTCAGGGCTACTTCTGCCCAGAGAGAGGCTTCCCCGCCGGGGTCTGCGAGCTTGCCACCGCCCTCGTACCCACCACCAGGAGGGTGTGGCAGGCCGTGAAGGCAAAGGTCAAATATTCTGCTGTGTAACTTTGTTTTTATGCTTTACTTTTCCTCCACGACTCTTTCTGAAACTCTGAAAGAGACGGAGCTGATGGCGGCTCGAGTGGAAGATCCAGTCATGTGTCCCAAATGTAAAAATAAAGTATAATTGAACAGAAACTGCTGGTGACTTTAGTAAAGTTCACAGAGACAATGCGGTCTTTTACTTTCAGGAATCAGTTTTTTGAGTATTTGCTTCTTATTGTCATTAAGATTCTTTATGAAACCTTCTTAGAAAACATTTTTGAAATAAATTTAAATAAAGTGTTCATGGGAGCAATAAAGACTGCTGACTTTCAGAACTAAGAAATGTTTGATGTACTTTGGTTTTTAATCTTAAACACTAAATGAAAGCATGGATCAATAAAAAGGTGTCCACTAACCTGCGTCCTGTCAGCCAGCTATTTCCTGTTAGATTCATGTTTTATGTCAGAATAAAGCCCAAACAGAAAAATGTTACACTGCATATCTGTCATCTGGTGCTCTTATTGTGAAGGCCAGGTGTGTCTCCAGCAGAACACCTGTTCACTTTGTTCTTGTCGCTCTCTAACATGAGATCTAATGACGTGTTTCCTCAGATGTTGCCGTCTCCTGCAAAGTTTCACTACATCTTCAACCTGCGGGACCTCAGCCGCATCTGGCAGGTAGAAAACCTTTCACCTGTTTTCTCAACAAACACCTGGTGTTGATGAGGGCACAACGTGGATTCTCTTCTCCCGTTAATTAAACGTTGGCGTCTCGTATCTGCAGAATAAAATGTAGTGACTTGAGCTGCAAGTTTGGATCTGTTTTTATGACGGCTCATAAAAACAGTTCCAACGTGCAGCGTGCAGACCAGTCCAACAGTTAACTGCTGCTTTCTGAGGACCTTTATTTTGAAATGTCTGCACAACTTCCTGTCTGAGTTCATTTGTTTTATATGAGTACGGTGTAAACTACACTACCCAGAAGCCCCAACGACCTCCTACCAATCAATATTCTGTTATTGAGTGATCAGATGATGTCACCGTGTGTTATTGATGACGTTGCCTTGTGTGTTGGGTTATTGATGATGTCACTGTGTGCGTTGTGTTATGGATGTCACCGTGTTATTGATGATGTCACTGTGTGTTGTGTTATTGATGATGTCACCGTGTGTGTTGTTATTGATGATGTCACTGTGTGTGTTGTGTTATTGATGAGTTATTGATTGTTGTTTCAGGGGATCCTGGCGGTGAAGGCGGAGGTGTGTCAGAGCTCTGAGCTCCTCTCTGCTCTCTTCCATCATGAATGCAGCCGAGTGATCGCCGACCGATTCATCGACAGCAGCGACAGACAAACCTTCGACTCCATCATGGAGAAGGTGTGTTTGATTTCATTCAGCTGATAACTGATCTGTTTGCTCCTTTATTTCCCATCTAACCCTCCTCTTCCTCAGATCACAGTGGAGGATCATGGGAGAACTCTGACTGAGCATGCTCAGTGGGACGGATGCTTCGTGGACTTCCTGCGTGAAGCTCCAGAGGCGACGGGAGACGAACCTGAAGACACCGAGCTAGAAGCTCCAAAGGTCCTCAGACATGCTCCACTCGAACATTAGTCTTGGTTTTTGTTTGTCACATCAGCACAGTGGGGTTACAAAGCAGACTGTAGGCTACCTAATGCTAGGATATGTTCCTCTGATGTTCCTCTGATGTTTTAGATCTGTACCTTGATTTGATTGATAGGTGTATGAGCCAATCCCATCACTGGACGCTCTGGCGGAGCGGCTGTCTGTGTTCCAGCAGCAGTACAACGAGGCAATGAGAGGTGGAGCCATGGACCTGGTCTTCTTCAAGGTAGGTCACCTTCATCAGGCAGATTTAATCACTTCTAATGAATGGATTACGACCCTCTTTGATTGGTCAAATGGCAGGACGCGATGACCCACCTGATGCGGATCTCTCGGATCCTGCGGACGCCGCAGGGGAACGCCCTGCTGGTCGGCGTCGGGGGGTCCGGGAAGCAGAGTCTGACGAGGCTGGCGTCGTTCATCGCGGGATACCAAACCTTCCAGATCACACTGACCAGGTCTGAAACACAAGCAGCTCAGTCAACAAGCATCCATCCACATACAGGAAGGAACAGTTCAACCCTACCAAATAATTAGTGCAACCTCCTCTTAACGATCACGTGTGTGTGTGTGTGTGTGTGTGTGTGTGTGTGTGTGTGTGTGTGTGTGTGTGTGTGTGTGTGTGTGTGTGTGTGTGTGTGTGTGTGTGT
>JAVQJD010104135.1:0-19069 GCA_036023655.1 Nannoperca australis
GTATTTCTTTAAAGTTAAGACTAGTTTAAAGTCATCTTCATTGAAAAGTACAGTGCTTTTCCTTCAAAAATAAGGACATTTCAATGTGACCCCAAACTTTTGAACGGTAGTGTATAATGAACTGTAACATGATGTAACATGACTGTAACATGATGACCACAGAAACGTTTGATAAAGCACTGGAAGGCGAAAACGTCATTTTGAAATTATATTGTCAAAGTTGTTGACCATCCCCAGTGAGTTAAGATTAAGATAACCCCTAACCCTTAATCAATTTCCGTCCCAATTTGTCTCCAACTGGAGAAAATGTTGCAGTCTCGTCACATGTATTACAGTTTTCTTTAATATATATTGGTTCATTATTGCAAATTTTGCATGCACCTCCCTTCTTTGTTAACCAGCGAGATAGTCATAACACCTCTCATTATTTAATGTTTAATAAGGCTACATGCTAACTGGACATCATCCTTTTAAATACATGGTCTTTTCAGGAAATTTAAATAGTTGACAAGGTCATAATTTGAATATTGTGTTATTATGTTGTAAAGCATTACTGATCTCCTCGTGTGTTTCTTATCTCTTGTGACAACTGCTAATGAAATGTTGTGGCTATGAATAATAGATTAAATAGGTATTTTCTCAAAAGAACACAGACTAACTAGGAAACATTTAGACATTTAAAAGATTTAGCTTTTACCGTCAATACTAATTGTGTGCACACACCCATGCACTGTATGCAACTTTGTGACAGACATGAGGGTGTGACTTTGATTCACTTCCCGGAATACATTGTTAATATTCTTGAGTGATAACTACATTGCTGAGACAATTTCCCATAAACTGAGTTGCAACATGTTTTATGAATGGGAAGGTTTGGGGTGCAAATTTAAAAAAGAGAAGAAGAAACAGGAATTTTCTTTTTCACTTCTGTAATATCACCCGCTGTCATTTTCATTACCATACTGCACATGTCGTCGTTTAATCTCAGCAGAGAGCCCAGTTTATGCTTCCAAATATTCAACAGTGTGGAAGAGCAACAAAACGCCTCATATGAGTACAGATTAGCTCACAGTAAATATTCAATTTACACTATGTGTGCAGCTTTCTTGTGTAATTCCATTGTGAACACGTTATTCTATATGGTGTAATGACCCATGCCAAGTTACACCACAGTACATGTTATAGGCCTACTTCCATGTATCCAATCCCTATGTGATGGGAAGGGAGAGTGGAGGCTGTTATGGCAGTTTGTTAATGCTTGAGTTGTTCAGGTGTCTACATTCTCTTGGCCATGTAGTGCGTACCTCTGTGTATCTCATACCCAGACAGTTTACTGTGAAAGTATTATCCTGGCCTTTCCTTGCAGTTTGGTGCTTCATGCTCATTAAATAAAGCGTTGCCTGTGAGATGGATCAGGCAGAAAACTTGTGGCTTTGCGTCAAGCCAATATATTTCCCACTTAAGAAAACTCCTCCCTAATAAACATTCCTCATCCCTGTGCTTACCTGCTCTGTGTTCTTAAGTGTAATGCTTCTTTTTTCTGCTGCTGCCGCTGCTTCTTTGCTTGTCAGCTGTACTGGATGCATTTCTGTTTGCTCCCTTCACCTACAGACTCCTACAGTCTGTTTTTCCAATCCCTGGCAGTGATGTCTCATATGCAGCTTGATATGTGTTCATAGGGAGTTACCTTTTCTCTGCAAACTCTGTATTTTAAATGTGAGTTGAATCTGAGCTAAGTAAAGGAAAGTGACGCCAAACTTGCACAAATCACTCTCATAACTCAGCACAGACTGTCTTTGTTATTTTATGTTATTTTTATTATTCTTTCAAGGTTAGGTCAGGAGACACAGTGTCTTGTTTCAGCTGTATATAACTCTCAGTACCTCACAAGCCACTTGATGCTTGCCACTTGCTAGTCTGTGAGCCGTCTGTGCGTGAATAAAGCCCACAACCAGACTTTGTTTTCCCTAACCAGATGCTGTACATTTTCTTTGCCACATTTTTGTGTAAATAAAAGATGGTAATGTGCTGTGACTTGTTTTGTCTATTTTCACAAACCTGTTGTAATATTAGACCAATCGTCGGACGCAAGTTTAATCTTACCTGAGAGTGTTTGAGAGTGAGTGTGGAGTGACCCAGCCGGTTTTTCCAAAAGCAGTAGAAGTTGTGTGTGAAACATTTTCCATAAAGATGGAACAAAACAGCATTTTAACCAGTGATTTGCAACCATTAAACTGTGTCCAATACGTAATGTAAAAAGTGTCCATGTTCACAAGTTTCCAGTGTCTTTATTCTGGGTAAAAAAAAAAAAGAATCACAGGCATGCCAATGAAGTGACTCTACAATGTGGCAGAGCGGGGGGGTGGGGTGGGGGGTGTTGGTTATATAATGCTTTGTATAAAACATCTCAAGGGATAGACTTTTTTACAATTTAATTTATTACAGCATGGGGCAAATATTTTTAAGGGTCTAATTTATAAATCCCTTTTTATAGCATTACAATCAGTGCACACACACTCAAAACTGCATTTTCTACGTGCTCATTCAGGACTGAGAAGAAAAGATGAACATGCAACTTGACTCTCAGGAAAAGGGATTGTTAGAGAAAATGCAAAGACATTAATCTGTTTATATTCTTTGTACATCACCTTCCCATTGTTGACCAACTGTTGTTGCTTTGTAGAAATGTATTAATGTATAGTAATAATTTTGGTGAAAAATATGCAGCAAGGTGAAGCAGATGCCCTTGAATCTGGATAGTTGTAGCTGCTGATTTGGATAACTGGTCGTGTCTCAGCTTAGTGGCACCATCTAGTGGTTATTCTTCCAACATGCATGTGCACACACGTGCAGAGAGGTGGAGAAAGAAATTCAAAAGACACACATTGAGAAATGTGAAATGAAATATGAGAAAATACCATTTTCATTTGATGATACTCATATTGACCTCCCTCCCTTTACTTTTTATTTTCTCTGGCTTTTATCAAGCTTGTAAGAAATCTGTTCCCAGTCTGCAAACAGGCTGGTAAACAGCAGGCAGAGATATGCAAGAGAATAAAGTCAGTTCAACTGCAATATGGGAGAGATTTTAGTATTTCTCTTTCAAATTCCCTTTTGGCTGTAATGCAATTACAATATGGGATGGTGAAATGGGAAAGTGAAATATAGTGAAAACAACAAACAAACAATTCCATATGACATTACAGTACAGGCAAAAAGAAAGACCATTCAAACAGACGTTGAAAGCAGGCTGCAAAACCTCCTGCTGCAGAAGAATGAAACTGAAAGACGGATGGAAGGTGATAATTAACGAGAACCTATTGCTGGTCATTCTCCAGCAGCCGGTTTGCAACAGTGTTAGCAATGCTGCTTCTTCACTATTTACCCCCCAGATGTATCCTAAAGGCCACAACACGAGGAAATCTGTATTTTGAATGGATTAGAAATCCACCAAGAAACCTACATTATTCCACCTATCATAGCGGTAGAATATTAACTGCTGTACACAAAAATTGGATTAACCATATAACTACAGTATGTTAACATTATGCTGATACCAGTGTACACATACATAGCTGGATACAAATTTCAAAACATTTTGGTGTGCTGTACTTTCAGAAAGTTCAAAACAGTCCAACTCAAAATAAGCAAACACAACAAGGAAAGCTACTCACAAATCATACTGTATCAATATAACTACATAAACTGAACCTCAGTTTATATTAATGCCAGTATTTGATCACTAATTTAATTTTTCTATAGTTCACCTAAATTAATTGAATCTGCTTTATGAGCATTTTAAAAATTGTTGGTCTTTCTTGGATTATGCTAAGAAACTCGAATTTCAAAACCTAGAGCCACTAGTATCTCTCATGATTAGAAATCTCCAGCTGAGGGTTGTTACGAACTATTCAAAAATATATTTGTCCTAATCCAAGTCATCCTTTGGCCAAAGATACTATTAAAGAGACTTTTTGGAGCATTGTTGACTGCGCCATTTACTTTGCAAAATTCTGAATCCAGTCAGGACTTTACTGTAACATTTCTGTAGAAAAACCATGTACCACATAGAGATGCCATCCCTGAAAGTCTCTGTTCATTCATCCTATTGTCTTTGAAAATATGCACCTGTATTTGCAGTAAATACAGAAAGGTTCTCGTTTGAGTTTGTGTGTATGTGGCACTTTTCTCTGCCTGTGCAGCTGCACTGGCTCTCAGCAATAATGGTGTTTATTCAAAACACACAGCTGTCTCTGTCGTGAAATTGCTATAGGTTTAATTTTAATTTGATTAAAAACAAGATGATAAAAACACATGTGGCATGCATTTGCCAAACCAGAATCAAAAACCTGCAAAATCACAGAATGTGCACAGCGTTAATTCTTGCAACTGAGCGAAACAGGTGATTTGCCTCTGCTAGCTCACCCATCTGGTTAACTTACGTAATGCACACTTGTTGACATGTAACACATGGTGCAGAATCAGTACTGTGGATCTAACACAGTGAAGACTGGTGTTACTATATTTGAACCCAAATTAGTCAAAATTAATGTTCTTCTCCTTCATATTAATTTATTGTTCTTCTCAATCAACTGTATTTCTATATAGTCTGTGCAATTATGGATGGTAAAAAAACGTTTCTGGTTGCTGGGAAGCTCATGTTTTTTTTCTTTTACCCTTTGCAGCATTTCTTCTATCACACCACTATAGAAACATATCCAACACAACAAAAAAAGTACACATGCAACTTCTGCTGTACAGATAAACATGAAAAAATAATAACACAAATATATTCCCACATATTACACTTGTAATACCACACATTACAAGTGTAATGGTGATATAGTGCTTCATGTACGTAACAACATCAATACCACTTTCATTTTGAGATATTAACTTAAATATTATAACGAAACAAGCCTTCCACAAAACAAATCAGCAGTGTTTCTGACACATGGCATGTTTTTTAGTTTTGTGGAGAAAAATGTGCAAGATGAGAGGGAATATTTAATTAAATGAGAAAACGATCATATTGGGACCGTCAGATTACAAAAGGAGACAAGAGACACAGAATGCACAATGGTCATATTTCAACATAATGAACAAACCCTCGATCCGTTCGAGCCAGCAGAACTGACTGTGCAGAACATGCACACACACTCAGCGATTCCTGCCCACCAGGTGTGTGTGTGTGTGAGGAAAGTGAAGGGAAAATGGGGGCTGGAAAGATGATGGAGTGCAGGTCAGGTGATGTTATGTTATCACCCTCGTAACCCAGCAGGGATCTGGTTGCCATGGAGTGCCATGTATGAAGGGTGGGGGCGGGGGGTCTCTTATGGGGACTCATCCCTCATATGAGAAGAAAAAGCACATACCTAGAAGGTACGACACATGGATGGAAACACAGGATTATCACACCTTTGGTTAAGTTAAGGTTAGGCTGAGGGTAAGGGCTGGGGTTAGGCATGACATGGTCATGGTCACGGTTAAGGTTAGGGTAGGTCTCAAGGGTTTGTGTGGAAGGGGGGTTTGTTACAAATTGGTGCCGTGGATGACTTTCTAATATGACATACAGAGCACACAGCTGTGAAACGCTGCACCTGCCAGGCTGTAGAGTTGGAACAGGATACATTGAGGGCGCAATTAGCCCTGAGGGTTCCCTGTGCAGCTCCACTGACACTCCACAATGGTCTGTCAAAAAAGCACAGACATCACTATGCACATATTCACATATGATACACATAAAATGTATGAGACAACTCCCAACCTCTTCCTACCACACACCACCTGAAGATGGCGCTCCATGCCTTTATATTATAGCGGTGCTGCGCGTGCGCTTGCATGTGCGTGACTGAGAGCGAGAGAGAGAGACCGAGAGCCGCTGTTTGCCTCCTCTCCGGTGGTGTTGCCTCCCAGTCGCTGCAGTGCTTTGCTGCTATCCTCTCTCTCGCTCTTCCTTCCTTCCTCGCTTTCGTACCCAGCGCCTCGCCTCTTCTTCCCGTCTCTTCCACAATCTTTCTCCTCCTCCCTGCGGATGCCTCAGCCTTGCACCCCCGGCACAGCATCCCGGCAAATGGTTGCTCCATCCCCGGCAACTCTGGACGCAGGACGCAGAGAAAAGGCGCACCGCTCCGCTCTGATCTGATCTCCGCACGCTGCGGATTGACTTGAAAGAGAGGCGGACCAGGGGCAGACGGGAAACGAGGAGAAGCCGGTCGCTGACGGCGGCCAGGGTCTCATTTTGGTAAGTCATCGCGTTTTTTTCCTTAGACTCAATATGATGGGGCAGAGAGGGAGAGGGTGACAGGTCTTCAAGGGCTGTGGTTTCAGTCCACAGAGACGTCGTGTGGAGATGTGCAGGGAATCTGAACATGACTTCTGTACCATGCACGGTGGTTGATTTGGGGGAAAGTGCCCCTGCTTTTAATGGCAGGCTTGCTGCGAAGCTCCTCTCAGAAACAAGCGTCCGACTGTGCTCACATCACCCAACACACAGCAGATATTTGGCCCCAGCTGACTGCTGACCCAAATTCACCATTGGTTGTGCGTAAAAGTGCTCTAAAGGTGTGAAAAACACACTGTAAACAAAAGTGGTTTGGTTGCTCTTCCTCGTCCGATGGTGATTATTTCGCTTTGACAACTCCATTCACAACCAGAACTTACGTTTTTGTACCTTAACCTATCTGGACATGATGTTTTGGTATAGTGTGGTATACAGTATATTGTTTATAAATGTCATTGTCTGCTGATACCCATTAAGTTTTATGGGATTGCCTTTTGTCTGTAGCACGAGAGGTGACGCAAGGATAAGAGTGTGGGTAAGACTCCATACCTTTCCCACAGCCTTACACTTTGATCAATAGACATTTGCAGGAGGGGGGGGGGGGGGGGGGGGCGATATTTTGCGTTGGCAATTTTTAAAGGGCGAACATTATAACAACCACATGATGTGGGGGGGAAGAGGGGGAGGAGGAGGAGGGCTGGGCTGCTGCTGTTAGGCGTGCTGTGGGTAACATGTTCAGCCTACTGCATGTCAGTACTTGGGCAGGTACATGATAGACAGCTAAAGCACAGGTGTACAGAGAGGGAAAGGGTGTTAGTGTATGCTCAGGTCTATATCACATTAAACCCCTTGTCTTTTGGTCTACTTTGCTTCAAAACTATAAAACTTTGGGTTGAGATTTGCAGGCTAGGCAGCTTCCTCTGTGGCCAGGTAAGCAGCCGCGTAGCACGGAGAACACAATCCCCTCTAATTCCCCTCAAACTGACCTCTGGTGCAGGCATATGGGGGATATAGATTATATTGTTCTCCCTCTCGTGTCCTCTACAGACAACCACTGCTCGGGTTGCTCTAACCAGCGTGGTATTCACTTTTTCTAGGATGTTTAAGGGATGACAGTACAACACTCTCCTTGCCCAAGAGCCACACATCTTCAAGAACTTCAATAGATTTATTTTATTGGAAGGATAAGCAGCATTCCAAAAGACCTATCACTGTGGGAACTGTGTCTTCCTCGCACGCACGCACACACACACACACACACACACACACACACACACACACTCCATCCCCTCTTTAAATTTCCTAAAGATTAGCTTCTTTTATGTCCAGTGAATGTCTCCAGTGGGCATGAAAAGCCTCGTCCTTCATCACGGACACAGATTAAGCTAATTCACACAGCAGCGCAGGCCTAATGCCTAATCACTATGCTGCGCCGGCAGAACAGAACAGCCCAGTCTTTATACTGTGGTAGCCGAGAGAGGGTGAGAGAGAGAGAGCAAAGGGGGGGAAAGCTAGCCGCCGGTGCCTATTGATTGGAAGGAGGGGCTACTGGCAGGCGTCCACAGGATGGAGTGCTGACAACAGTCCAAAGAGCTGCCGGGACGAGCTGGCCCGGCATTGCCTTACAGAGTGATGCTGATGTAGGGAGGGGAGAGTTTGAATTATAGTTATCCACCCTATAGCAGAGCAAATCCTCCCTGTAGGGTCAGAGAGGATTTAAAAATACTGTAACTGTTATGAATTCAATGTTCTTTTGAGAGTGAAAGTGGGGTGTGGTGTAGTGCATTGATAAAGCAACAGATCAGATCAAATACCTTTGTGTAACCGTCAAACTTCGTTATTCATGCTGTAGTGTATATGAGACATTATACTGGATAAAGGAGAAAGGCTTATTTTTTAATTTCTTTCTGTCTTTCATCTTCCCAGGCTGTGAAGTAGCTCAGTTCGGCGTGAATGATGAGGTACTATCATTCATGGTATATTGACATCAGCAATTAAATTTGATCTCCTGATTTTATTTCATCTTATACTTGATAACAAGACAGAAGTCTTTGAGTGGGAAGAGGCTTCTACATTTACTTGTTCCAGGATTTTTTATAATTCATGGGACATGTAAGACACTGAGCAGGGCGACTGTACCTGGGTTACTGCCAGTGAGCAAGAATCTCCACCAGGTCCAGGGGTTCTGTTCTACATTTAAACCTGACCTTTGACCTCAAAGTAGACGAGGCCAAAAAGTTCTTCCCCCATTAGTGTAACACTGTTCATGTATTATTTTAACACAGGCACAAGGTACATCCCACATCCCTGTTATCATTCAGAAATGTTCCTTAAACAAGTGAGAGTACAGCATGTCATCCCAATAGCACATTGTTTTCTTTTTTTTTTTAAGATCCTAAATATTAGATTAGATGTTGAAAATAAACAAACGGCTTTCCTCCAGAGGAGCTATGAGGCCCGGTAGCAAATATAGTACCGCTTTGAGGTGTGACACAAGCCCAGAGGCAACATCTGATGCTGTTCATTTGTCAGCATGTGTATTGCCTGTATATCTTTTATTAGCAGTCTAGTTATTGGCTGATATGAAATTAAGCTCTAGTTATGACCTTTTCTCCCTGAACAGAAAAAAGGAGCTATTTGCTTTTACAGAGACGTTTCCGCACAGTATGCAGCTCCATTCATGTTCTTTCTATCTATTACCACTAAATGACTAAAAGAAAAAACATGGACAAAAGACAACTGTGGAACATGAGTCACCATCAAGATGAAAAACTGAATAAATTCTAAGATTTAAGGCTTTGATGCCCTTGATCTCTGTTATCGGCATTATGTTATTCGTGTTTTCTTCCATGCGTTCACTAAAATGCAGTGTGAATGGGCCTCAGGCAACTGGCTGACATTTTATCCATACTTGCAGATTGCATTGATTGCATTGATATTTATGGTCACAGGGGACGTGCTAATTGACAGCGTCAATGTGCTCATCAATCAGTTGACTCACTGCTTATGTTAGTGACTAGATGCTTATGAGATTGTTTAATGACATAAAAAACACTGATGTGCCACTGCTAATGGACACTTTTACAATACCCCCATTACTGTGGAATTCTTACACGATTACATACATGTTACGCACCATTAAACCTGTAATATCACTCTTTTTTCCCCTCAAGGGTGCTGTGCCGTGCACCCAACGCGGCTATCTTTGAGATATGTCCAGATAATATTCTAGATGTTATACGTTATGCTCAAGTGGTTCCATGTAGGTGAGTCATGAAATGGTCTGATTATCATTGCTAGCTTTACTATTATTAATCAGAGTGAGAAGGAAATAGATTAGAAGCTTGTCCCATCATGAATATATTCTTCCCTGCCAGTGCACCGAGTTGTTTACTCAGTCTTTCTCATTTTTTATTTTATATCCAGAAGCTTTAAAGAGAAAAACTGGACCGGCAGTACATTTCCAAAGAAGGAATATGAATTTTATTTTGCAAACTCTTTCTGTAAACATAACACAAACCTATATGGAATTGAGACTAAGCTGAAAATTTGAAGAAGGAAATCATAAAACATGAGCAATATGGGTTAAAACATTGCACGACTGCTTTACCAGTACTACTCCTATCCAGTGTACAAGTTACTTTAAAAATGTAACAAATTCCTCACTACTTACTCAATGCAAAGTAAATGCATTATTTCAGTAATTGTTCAACCACAAAAGTAATGTGTTACATTACCTTTGTTACTCAGCAGAACCCTGTCAAGATACTTCAAAACAACTCCCAAGTCCTCTACACCCACATCACACTATGTGTGGAAAGCAAGATGCTATGGTTTAAAAAGCAGCCCGCCTACAGTTAGTTTGGAGGTATTTACTGACTATCAACAGCTAGCTTAGCCCTGGTGGATGCACATTGTGCTCCACAAGTCCTCACAGTGAGTGGAGTTGCAGGAGCTGCATTCAACCTCTCTCGGTAGAGGCTAGTATCCTCCCCCACTTCCAGTCTTGTGTCAAGCTAACACATTGCGGACTATCCTGTCCACACTGGACTGATAGTTTTTAATTGTAAGCAACCCTCCATGATAAACTCCCACTTGGACAGCAACATGCCAAACTCCCAAAAAGTGGACATAATAGAGCATTACTGGGAATAGTAACTGTAATGCAATTATTGAATTTGAACTTGCAATTCCTTCTGCATATTATGTGAAACTAAACCTTTTTTTCCACCTTTGATCAGTAGACACCACTGATTGATCATGATTTAGGTGGCTCTTCATCACACTGACAGTGTGATATAGTTATTACAGGAGCCCATTTTTCATTCAAAAGGTCTGGAGTCAAGGTCCGATTTTTATTACTCGAGTGTCCTTGAGCAGGACACTGAATCCCTCGCAGAACAAAGGATGTCTTTTTGTCACTGACCCTTTGGCCTCTTTTGCGATGAAGGGGAAGTCCTGTTGGGGGATCAGTTAAAAAAAATACAGTTTAATAACAAGAAGATGGACACCATGGGAAAAGCACTTGGAATGCTGCACAAATAACTTTTGAATGTAGTACGGCCAGGATTTCTGCTGATATGACACCGCCTGCTACTTTCATGCTTCCCAGCACCATTAGTGTATCCTCACCATCTGTTGACCTTCATGTGGACAGTGGCATCACATTACTGCAACGTAGACTGGAGGGTGCATTGGGTACACTGGCATAGTTTGTCTGTTTAAACCTGCACTTGGCCACTTTACATTACAGTGGCTCCAAATAGCAGAGTTTCATTTGGGCAAATAAGGTGAATATGCGGTGACTTAGAAGTCGGTGGTTCTTTTTCCCGCACTTTGGGAGACCGGTGTTGAGACTGAAGGCACTGTTGAAAATTCCCTCAATCGTCTGTCAGGTAGCTTCATGGCAGCATCAACAAAAGTAGAGTCAAGCTCAGGCAGCAGTTAGGGATTTAGCCTTCTAAAGTGTCCTTGAGCATTTAATCTTCCTATCTGTAATGTATCACACTCCTTTCACAGTAAAAGAAAGAAACAAAAGTGAAGAAGAAAAGTTGTCAAGTTTTAACAATGCTTTGGATTTATGGCTCGATTTCCACTGATGCCACATGTAGTAAAAATATATGGCCTCATAGAGCTGGAAGGTGGTAAAAGGTAAAACCATTCACCAATTGCTGTGTATTGTATATTGTAGTGATTAATGAGAGCAGGACTTTGAGGAGCGCAGCAGGAAGCAGACGGAGAGGGAGAGAGAGGAGGTTGTGATGTGTCAGTGTTGGAATGAGTCCAGCAAGGCAGCAATATGTGTGTGTGTGTGAGAAAAAGAGAGAGACACACACAGACAGTGAGAGAGAGAGAGAGGGGTGTGTGGATGCTTACTTGTGTGTTTCTGCCGCCGATTCCCCTCCCATCTTCTAATGAGCTCACTGCAGATGGGACTCCCTCTGTCAGCCCACTGCCTCCCTCCTTCTCCTCAGCCTTTAGTGCAAGGGAAAACAAACAAAGAAAGCAGAGAAGAAAGAAAAAGAAATAAAGGAAGAGAAAGGAAATCAGTGACGTGATTAAAAAAGATGATGCAGGTGAGAGAAGAGGGGATTCACAGGAAGGAAAGATGGGAGGGGGGTGGGGGGTTAAAGTGAAAGACAGACAGAGTGGGAAATGAAGAGCTAGTTATAGATCTTGTTGGGGAGTAAGAATAGCTTATAAGCAGTGAGAAGACCAGACCAAGAACCATCAAAAGCAAGAAGTGACAGACAGGTGTGAAGAAAAAACATAGTATGATGAGGAAAGCCACAGAATTGCACCATGCTACATTAGTTAGTGTCAAAAATTGAAATGCTGCACATTAAAACCTAATGGTATGTATTTAGTTTAGGCCCTACAGTGAGAGCAGTATGTCTGTGGTTGCCTAGCTATGACATCGCTTCTGTGCCCATCACAATGTACTTGCTAAGCTGAATTAATAATTGGCTCAGCTAGCCAGGTCTGCCTGAGTTAATTGAGCATCAAAGAGAAGCCGTAGCTGGAGCACAGATCGCCTTGATTTCCCTGGGCGAAAATGAAATGAAGCCCAGAGTTGGCTTGTGCATATATGACCGAGTGTGCCTGTTTGTTCGTCTGTTGGTGTGTGACTGTGACCTTTATTACATGTATGGCGGTTCGTCATCAGTGTGTGTACAAGGGCGTGTGTGACTGCTTCTAATACAGTGTGTTTTTGCAACCAGTTCTTTGACATTGTGTGAACGGTGTTATCTGCATCATTGCACCACATACCTGTTATTGGCTAAAACATTGAATTGTGCTCTTTTTCTGGTTGCCTTACAAGAGAAAATGTTAAAGATGAAGTCAAAGTGCAAGTGAGAGAGCGAGACAGCAAGAGAGAGAGAGAGAGAGAGAGAGAGAGAGAGAGAGAGAGAGAGAGAGAGAGAGAGAAAAGGTTTGACATAATGACATGTTACGTGGCAGGACACAGGGAGGTAGTGTTGTTGGCTTCATCTATACTTTCTTTGAACAACAACATAGTATTATCTTTCAGGCTGGTCAAGTAGGAAATAACATGTTTGATGGGATATGAACACCTGTGCCTGGATGTCTAGGTGAGTGTGGGCATCTATGTATGTGTTTATTTTCTGTTCCTTAAATGCACAGATCATTGCCCTTCTCTGTCTACATAAGCACACATGGTGTCATTGAAGTGAAGCACCTGAAATCATGTCCAGCTAATATCATCGAATAGCAGAGCTATGGCAGCCAGCACCTTCCATACCTGCAGCTCTTGCGTATGTGAGCCATCTACAGGCAAGGAAAATAAAAGCTTCTGCTGCAATTTGCACACTTGGAGTGTTACAACAGCAGTTTTCATTGCTGCTTTTTGCGCGTGTGTTTTTCAGATTTTGGACATTACAAAATAGGATTAGCATTTAAAAAATAAAAACCAGGTTTGAAATAATGTGAACTAACACGTAAATGTTCACATGAATTCACATAACCAAATCTTAAACTACATTGTACTACATGGTTTTCGTTATTTGCAGTGCCTCTGCTGCTGCACTTGAGTGACATGTCAGAGTTACTGTAACGCACTCGCAAGTTCCAGCTAAAATAGCCTCACTATAATCCATGATTTTTTATTTTCTCTGATGATTTGGGTGTCATGATTAACCATTTGGCTTGGTTTGCTAGATTCTCTTTTTTCATAGCCTAGCTTAACCACGACTGTTGAGGTCAAACAGTCATTACAGATCGAATATTTAATTTCCCCCAACATTTGAATTTTAATATCACACTTTGCGTAACAGGAGGGATTTTAGAGCTGCAAATGTATACATGTAAATTTTGTCTCCTACAGGTGAAGCTCTAATTTAATACCTTGGAGTTATTTGTACCTGGCTTTATTTTATATACAGTAGTTTGTATTGGAGCTTGTAGATGACTGTTGTCATGTTTTTGACACATAACTCTTTAAATGTAGTATGTAGTAGAAACACCTCAAGTTGCATGTTTTTAAATATTTTGGCATCACCACTGATCATTGTACTTGGCAGTTACACAATATCATGTGAGTGCTGTCAAAACTAACAGATGTTTGATGAAAGAAATGTTATTTCAGTAGAACACTTGACACAGTAGCTTAACCTCTGGTGTAACTCTGTATCCAAATATCCAGATGTTTTTCTATTTTGTAATTACAAAATTTACTGTTAGCTGTTAAAGGTACCTTTACCTTTAAAAATCTGAACCCTTTAAGAGTAAAACATTCTGTAAAATATCGAATTGGTTCAAATGCACGATTACACAGGATGACTTTAAATGATATATATACTAGTATATGCGTAATATAAAGTGTGGTGAGAAACTGCATGCTGAACGTTAGACCACTCTCTAGCTGCGTCTGATAGTAGTTTCGTCACTGCTGATATAGTCAAGTAGAAAGAACATGAAACATTTGTTTCAGAACTTAAACTCATCTTTACCACAATAAACAAGTGGATGAGTCAAGATGTGTACTCTTTTAAAAGTTGAAAAAGTTTCTGTCTGAGTCCAGCTGCTATCCCATAGTGAAGCAGTGATGATTTACTAAACTTAATTGGAAATAACATTTTGCAATATTAGCGTGAAAGCTTGCAATTGTGCTGCTAATCTTTACTTCACACTTTTGTGTGAAGTGTCATCTTTAATGTCTACAAACCTGTACTCTGTAAATGTTTTTATAACTTGATAGACTATTTATTCAATTTAGGTGACAATACAAAAAAAAAATCCTAGAAGGATACTCCAGAACTAAGTTTGTGAAACATACCACCATTATTCTTCAATTGAAGATGGGTTCATAAATAAAATCTAACCTATACTTTTCTTTGCAAAACTCATATTGTTTGTCCTTACTCACACACACACACACACACACACACACACACACACACACACACACACACACACACACACACACAGAGTGATGTTTCTATCTTAAAAGCTTGAGGCCAGCCAAGTGGTATAAATGCCATACCCGATGCCTGTGGTCGGAACAACAGACAGCCCATCAGCAGCACACACTGATCCTTATCAGCCATGTGTTGCTGGGGCTGCTTCCACCTGTCAATCAAACGCTCTTTCATATCTGGAGAAAAGGATTTGATGGAAATGATGGGAAAGACAGAGACAGAGAGAGAGAGAGAGAGATAGGGATCAGACCAATATGGCCTGTTTGTGGATCGAGCCACCTTATTTCATTGCCCTGGTGTTTAGGGTTTGTGTGTGTGTGTGTGTGTGTGTTTGTGTGTCTTCACCTGGATCAATATGAAAAGAAAGAAGAAGGCATAGAGACAGAAAGAGAGTGACATCAGAGTTCAGAAGCAGCAAAAGGAAGTGGGCGATATGAGGAGACGACAAAACAGAAGGTGGCATGGCTGACTATGAACTTCCAGCAGACACGTCTAGGACACAGACCACACAGTCATTTGTAAGGAAGAAGCTGAGCGACGATTTAGCTGCTAGTGTTTTCAGCACGTCTAAAAGAAGAACAGCAGCTGAAATAATGTTTTGACCACAAGGCTTTTTATTAGGTTGTTTATTGATGTGTGTTGACACTGGAGAGCCACATCCACAGTCGAGCCTTAGTTCCCGCTGTCCACATTATTTGATTTCATTTCACAGTCCCTGAGCTAACAAAGGCAGGTTTTCTGTCTAGCTACACATTGTGCTTGTTCCGAGTAAAGCTCACGTCAGAGCAAGCTGTATTATGCTCCATCCCGATATTCAGCATTTTTATTTATGCCTGGTTCCTCCTGAGGCATCCTTTGTTACACAGCATTCCCGACAACAAAATGCTTTCTTTTAACATAACAGGTTTCTTCTATTGGGTGTTTTCAGATTAAAGTGGAACTCCCATGGACTGTTGTGCTGCAGAGAGCCACAAAAACATAAAGTTATTCAGGAGTAAAGAATGATGAAGATGAAGGTACATGTTTTGTTATGAAGCCAGTGGTGGGCCATGAATTATATATCACAGACATCAGGAAGAGGAATGCTTCGCGTTAAGATCCGTAGTATGCATGCAGTGGATGCTGGGTGTTCTTGGCAATGAAATTCAACAAACTGGATGATGGGTATGGGTTTTCTTCTTATTTTACTCTTACCATTTTCACAGCTGAGAGATGTCAGTGCAGAAACCTTTGAGAACTGTTCACTTATCCCTTTAAATTACTAATCATGAGCTCTGTAAAAAATAATTGTACCCCCAGTTTAGTAATTTTTACCTTTTAAATAAGTGAATTATGTCCACAAGTTATTTAATTTGCCTGTTCCCCTTCTGATTTATGAAAAATCTGCCATATGCCTCATCACAATGTTTTGTTTAACAGCCAACATATTTCCATGTATCTCAGTCCAAGTTCAAAATACAACTGTATTAAGTTCAACGGTTCATTTAGATTGTCAAGGGGCAAATTTAACAGTACTAATTTAAGGCTACAAATTAAGGATTTAAAGGAACACATTAAGTAATATGATGGTATGAATTAGTAAACTGAGTGAACACAATAAAACTATATTGAGCCCACTAATTAGTAATTTTAGGGTTGAATTGCTATCTTAAAGGAATTATTTATTAAAAACTCCCCCTGTAATTTTCTCTAGTTTGCTGTGGGGTTGTTTACAGACAAACACAAGAGTAATATTCCTAAACCAACCATGTCTCCCATTCCTACAGATCTCCTTAAGCGGTGGTTTCAATGTCTTGCTCAAGGACACTTAAGTTGATTGGGGACACAGTGTGAAGAACCAGTTCCCCAGTTTTCTTTGAAATGCACACTGTTTAATAAGTACAAAAACTAAATTCTGATATTTTGTTAGCAAAGGGAATGCTGTAGTTACTTATTTGGCATCGAATCTCCTGCATGGGTACACTACACAGATTCCAAATGTGGCCAGCATCTACAACTGCAAGTGCACATTCCTTTCACTCATCTGTCTTCTGTGGGTTGCATCAGCTATGTTTAATTCATCAAGCAACTCTCTGTTGATTTCTGCATATAAATTAACTTAGATATTGTGCAGCTCATGAATTTCTAACAGCGTATGTACACAGTGGCACCACAGTAGTACATCAGCTCTTCTGTCTCTTGCTTCTGAGAAATGGAGGGAAAAACATTTTTGTGTTTTAGAATGTTTTCAATCGTGAAATGGGTAAAAGGAGAAGAAGAAAAAACGTGTCTCACAGGCTTTTCATGAAATGTTCGCAAAGCAGAGCCACTGCTTAATATTGTGCATACCAATTATTGCTGGAATCTGCTGTGTCTGGTGGAGATATGTGTGGTATAGCCTACTGTATCTTAGTGCCAGGCACCAAAAACAGAATAGGGCTGCTGGGTCTTTACTGTTCGACGGTACAGATGTTATAGAAGGTACACTGACCAAGAGAAGGTCTGAAAAGCAGGGTAGGTTTGATTGTTTTAACCAATAACAGGTCATGCGTGGGTTAGGCTACTGACAATACTCTGAAAGTGATGGTGACTTGGTATTTTCAAAATGCCATCTGGTCTTTATTTTTTCCTTTAGGTGTTATTTATTTTATAATTATGGTTAATTTCTTCGGGTTATACAGTATGTGTCGTATCTGCATGTGTTACTTCGCTCATTTTGAGATTCAGTTATATTTGTTGAAGGTTTTAAACAAACCAAACAAATGCTGCTTGCGCATTCTTTACAAAATGCTACAGTCATTTGCAAAGACAAGACACCCCTCGCTGTTGTTTAGGCCAATTAGGCTCGAAATCTGCCGGGTTTGGGCTTGTGCCAGGGATTTGGAGTAAAAGTCTTTATGTGTCAGAGAGAGGCTTTTGTGACTCGCAGATTCCCAGCAAAGCACAGAAATCACACAAAACACACACACACACACACACACACACACACCATTTCTGTCACTCTCATCTCTCTTTTCTCCCATTGCTTTCTCTCTGCAGACTGCTGATAGACAAGAAGACACATATTTTAAAACCAAGAGACAAACAATTGATTATATACGCTATAGTTGCAACAAAAATCCACTTTGTAGCCAGGGAATTGTACACACACATCTACACGCGCACACACACACACACACACACACACACACGCGCAAAGACACATGGACTGAAGGAAACTGAGCCATTGCCAGAAAACGGTGGCGGTGGGAGGGTTGAGTTAGTAGCTCCCTGCTGTACTGCTACCAGTTTACTTATGTGATATTAGTTCAACTATTTGACCTGCTCTGCAGACATGGAATGATGGACGATGTTTTCTCATTGTGTCCCTGCAAAGGAACCTTTGGATCAGAGAGGTTTTTAAACTGAAATTGACTATATGGGTCTCTCCAGTATAAATAAAACGATATTGATTCCACAGACACAGCAAGAAAAGCTGTGGATTACATTTATTGCAGGCAGGTTACCTTATCTCCACCTGTATTTCTGGTAGATGCTCAATATTAGTGTTTCCAGATTCTAAAGGTCACATTTAAATGACATAGTTGTGATTTTTGCTGTATTTACCATTTATGAATCCCACGGTGTGCTGGGTCAGGAATAGCTCTGACATGGAACTTTTTTTTACTGTGCTGCCCCTCAAGAATGTGAGAGGTTAGACCTAGTTTCAGAACAGTGCCCCATGAGCTAGGAGCCATGTAGTGTCTTGATCAAACACACTTCATTGGGGTGGATTTAAAAATGTTTTAACGGTCTTTTCAGTGTCTCCCAATTCACCTGGACTCCTTAATCCTTAGCTTTTTCTACACATGGTCAAATGTGTATATTCAGAAGGAAAATCTTCTTTCCAAAAATATAAAGGTATAAAGGTTCTACTCCATTTTATTCTGTTAGGGTTAAAAAATTGGAAGACTGATTTCATCCTCTTCTTTGCTGATGCGTGACAAGTTTCTTGAACTGTTGAATAATGTGGGATCACAAGGTCTAATGAAACCAAAGGCACAGTGAGGTGTCTGTCTTTGATCTTTTGGAGGTTCTTACCCCGCCAGCACGCCAAGCCTTAAACTGTATTGGGGGGGGGGGTTAAGCAAGGAGCGTAAGTTTTTAGATCCTGTCAAGTGTTTCAAAGCGTTACATCATTTCCATGTCTTCGACTAGGAGAATATTGCAACAAACCCTGTTTTAGAAAGAGTCAACTCCTTTTTTCTCCCATATAGAATGATTTTGTGGAGCAAGTTTTGTGAATGAAAACAGGTACAGGCACTTACACACTTACACACAGGATGCGGGGGGGGGGGGGGGGGGGGGGGGGGGGGGGGGGGGGGGGGGG
>JAVQJD010104137.1:0-20987 GCA_036023655.1 Nannoperca australis
TGTTATAAACCGGCAAATTTTTGTTAAACCAAAAATCAAGGAAAATTTACCCCCCCCCCCCCCCCCCCCACACACACACTTCTAAACATTGTTTCAGGGGTGCCGATTCATTATTGCCAACCTATTTCTGAAATGATTTCCTAATTGGAAGCCATTTCACTTTCTCACTGACTTGATTTGTGGGACACCTAAGTAGTGTGGTGGGGGGGGGGACAGAATGTGTTGCTCGTGGCCAGCAGAGTTTTTGTGTGTCTTACGTGGTCTAACCAGAAGCTGTAATCATCATATGATTGGTTTTAGGACTCTTTATGACTGTCATTAGTTAAGAAAACCTAATTGCAGTAGAGTAAGGGAACAAAACTCGCTCTAAAATCCTTCGCAGTACCAGTTGCCTTCCCTCCTCATTTAATCACTTTGACTTTGGCCAGCGTGTGGATGTGTGTGGTTGTCCCTCCCCCTTCCTCGTCTCTTCTTCGGGCCGGAAAGGGCGGTAATTCGTTGGGGGAGCGGCCCCTGACCCGGCCCTCAGCCTGAGCCAGCTAAGCCTTAATTAGCTGTCGTGAAACGGCCCAGGATTCATTAGAGGAGAAATAGCTCTGTCAGGAGAAGCCATTTAAAAAAGATGATGGAAACTCTCCTTTTTTCCAAAATGATAGTCGTGGTAATGGCACTTTCTCAATAAGCAACGATAGTTTAATACGGTAATTGTCAGAAAAATGGGGTCATTATGGTTAAGCCCCCGATGAGCCATTTAATCGGGCGAGTGTGGCCGCTGAACCGTATATACGCTAACTTTAAATAGCGGGATGAAATCAGGGCGGAGGAGCTTATTTGTCGGCCCTGCTTGTGATGGAAACGGTCAGTGTCACAGTCTGCAGATGAGGTGGCCTCATCACAGGGAGGCTTGATTAAAAAAAAATGCCAGATAGACAACATGAAATGACCATTCCTCCAGTGTGTCATCCAAGGGTCAAACTGTGGGCCTGTTTCCCACTCAGTACCATTCAAGCACTAACCTTCTTTCCTAAATTTATACTTCCACTGTATTAGCTTAACGCTTAATGTCTCTCTTTTAACATTTATCCCCTTGTGGAATTTGACATTTATTGCCTAATCGGGATTGCTTTGGACATTGTGATCATCAGCGCCATTTGATTCACGTCTCATTTTCTGTCTCGTCTTTAAACGTTTCCGATCTCTCTGGCACCACAGCCAATCTGTCAGGTGCCTATTAACAGCTTGCGTATGCACACAGGAGCTTTACCCGGTCTTCTGCATCCACAACGGCGGCAACGACCTGGAGCGCCTGCCCACCGCCAGCACCTGCATGAACCTGCTCAAGCTCCCGGAGTTCTGCGACCAGCACCTGATGAGGAACAAGCTGCTGTACGCCATCGAGTCCTCCGCCGGGTTCGAGCTGAGCTGAGGAGGGCGAAGGCTTCTCCGCCCCCGCGTCCACGAAAATGACTTGTGGAGAAAAAGACTTGTAACAGAGGGGAAAGAAAGATGATGCACTGACCTGCCTGATTTACTGTGTTTGTGTGTGTGTGTGTATGAGTGTGTGTGCTTGCCAAGCCATGGGTGAGAAAATGATCACCCACAGATTCAGTATGAAGCAGGGTAGGAAGCCTTTATTTTTTTTTTTTTTTTAAATCCTTGTTGCTTTTAAGTAATTTAAACGTTTAATCGCTTGTCGGAACACTTCAGAAGAACAGCGGCGCAGTTGAATCTCACAGGACAAATCATGCAAGAGTGAAAAACAGGAGTAGCAGCTGCTCTCTTGTGTATTCTAACATAAATGGACAGTTATGTTTCACCAAAGATTAAGTGGCATCATATTAAAAAAGGCAATATAACAAGACAGGGACAGACTGTAGGACTCTAAAACCACTTTGTGGTGTGCCAAGGGCTGCGGAGGTGGAGGAGCTTTTGTCTATAGCTATCAAGTATTTTCATGTCGAGGTCATCGAAACTCCAGTTTTTGTGATTTCTCCAATGATTATTATTACTAGTAATAACTGTCATGGCCGATAAACATACCGTAAGTTTGCACACGTCATCTGAAGTGTGTAAATGGCTTGTATTGCTGGACTAAAACGGGGGAAAGTATTATATGATTATTGGTTTGTGAATATGTATATGTTTACAACTGCTCTTGTATTCTGTATTTGTACAGGTTTGTTTTTCTCTCCTTTTTGTGTGATGAATGGAGGCCACGTGCTCGCTAAGGTAAACAATCTCTTCCTTGTCAGCGCCCAGAGGTTTGCTCTTGCGGACCAACGACCGTGTCACGTTGATAAAGGCTTAGAAATGATCCGAATACCAACAGGGTGGAAAAAAAAGTGTGTATGGAAACGAATAAACCCACTTTTCTTTTTGCATTTTCCTTCCATACGTCTCTTTTCTTGTTGCCTGTAATTTACGCTAATGATACGGACATAAAACAGTGCTTTGTGGGAAAATCTCCTCCTGAGTTTTATGGCCTCTGACATATAATTAAAGAAACATCCAGTTAAGAAACACTGAGCAGAACTATTCTGGCCTTGAGATGCATTATCGGGCTGAGCACAAATTAAGATTGTGTGCGTTTGTCATAAATCTACCTGCCCTCTGATGCAGCACAGCCCGAGAAGAAATCCATCCCTCTTTGGACCGAGTCCATCTCTCCATCCTCTCTTCCCTGCTGAAACAGCCAACTTGCTGCCCCCTCTTCTCCTCTCGGAGCCCGAACCCCCGCACATCCGCTGGGCCAGGGAACTCAAAGTGATAATTGGGTCTTAAAAACCAGACTTGTCATTGAAATGAGGGATTCATCTCAATTACTATGAAATTTATTTAAGACTATTACCTCATGATGGATTATAACTGACAATGTTAATGCAGGATGTTATGAATCATCCTCTGCGTAATATACTTTAGGTTGCTCGTAGGCCTTTTAAGGACTAATTGAAGCTTTTAGGCTTGTTGATCTCGCCGCGGAGCAAGGAAACATAAAAATCACTTGAGGGCGATAGTGGACTTTGCACAAGATGACTCCCAAAGTGCAGTCAACTGTGCATGCCTGGAACACGAGTGCTAAACTTAAGTGTGTGCCCAACATAGTAACAAATCATGACACAGAATGACTTTCATAGCTGCAGGTATTACAGAAAATGTCTTACACCCCTCTCAGGTTATGTTTTGTTATAACGGAGTGCCATCTGCTGGTCAACCAGCGGTACTGCACGGAGAACATTTTGAGTATGTATAGGCCTGTATCTTGTACGTCTGTGAACAATTTGTGTAAAATGAGGCGCCTTCTCATGCCAGTGGGCAGCCTCTGAACAATGAAACCGGGTCAAGCTACAGCTCATTGTGCTGGCGACCACCTGGAAACATTTCAAAGACTCATAGGTATTACACTTTGGCCGCCTGGTTGCAGCGGAAAAGACAAGAAATTCAAAATTGGGTTTTATGTCTATGGATACAAGCTATGAGAGCTTTCAGGCAAAATCCAGGTTTATTAATCTGGCATAGCAGCACATCCGGATAGCATGTGTGACAGTGCAGTGTTCTGAGTGTGTACTTTCTGCCTGTCCAGACATGAACAGGGAGTAGGCCAACCTTATTTCTTGGTTTCAAAAACCTTCTTGTAAGCAGCAGCTTAGTCCACAGCATTTGGGCAACTTTACAGTTTTACAGTGAAAAAGTATTATTGTCTGTCACTTAACCTTCCACATTTGACAATTTATAAAGTAAATTGCAGCCTGCAGTCATAACAATCAAAGAACAGCAGATATACGTGTGCAAAAGTTATCGACTGTATGATAAAAATGACCTGTCCATGATATCTATTGCTGTGATTCCTCCTGCTCAACGAGTCTAATTAGATACTGACTGCCCATAATGTCCAGTGTAATTAATAGCCATCTGTCATTTTCACAGGGTCTTCCTTAGCTGGCAAGAGCTCTGTCGGGCTTTAACTGCAAGAACGACCTTCGTTTTCCATTTAAAATCAATGCAAGTCTGTAATTTCAGGCTCAATTCGGTTCAAAACTGCAATAACCTGCACTGCTTCATTCTGTTTCTTTGGGTTATGATAAGTTCAGGCTACTGATTTTCTGAACACCAGTCTGTGTGTGTGTGTGTGTGTGTGTGTGTGTGTGTGTGTGGGATGTAAAAGTTGCACTTAAACCCTCTGCAAAGACAGTCAGTGTTGTATGTTAGTATTGCAAAGTTTTAACTTAATATGTAAGAATTGTGAGACAAAGAGCTTTTTCACAGCAGACATTTAGTCGTGAAAAGCACAGGTGTAACATTAATCATGCCTTCCAAATTTGCCATATATTTGACTGAAATTTGATTTGACAGGGATGGTCTTGCACAAAAGGTATTTTGCAGTCAAAGCAGGTAATTATAATAGTCATGTGTCACCCGTTTCCCGCAGTACACGACAGATGGCGCAAAAAGCCGTTTGTCTAGTCTTGGTACCTGCTTTGCATGGGAGCTGCTCGGATAATTAACCCAGTTTCTTGACTTTTTACAGCGCATGTCAGACCTCCTGTCTCAGTTTATGCACAATGCACGTGTGTACAGTAAAGACTGTCCGCTGTTTGCTGGGTCTGTTGAGTGTCATCGTTGATGTGTGAGCAGGTCATTGAAACCGCGCTGCTGTCGACGCTCAAACACTTGGTGCTTTCAAGTGCCCCTCGTAAAAACCTAAACGAATGTCCTGGTGGTACTTGCTTTCAGTCTAACCTTAAAATGACGACTGCCTTTATCAGCCTTTTAATAGTAACCTATCCCATGTTTTCAGTCCTCTAGTTTACATTTATTTTACGAAACCAACCAGTATTTCCAGTGCTGACATGCTATCTTGCCCCGGATTTTCTCATGTTAGTTTGTTATAAATTAAATAACACACATCTGTTTAAGAATATACACAAAAATACAATAAATACAATATCAATCATAACATTGAGGATAATAAGAACAGAGTTTGACACAAGGCCTGGGTTGTTGTGAACTGTGTTTCTATAGCCCTTTTATTCAAAGTGCTTTACAATTTGCTTCTCATTTGCCCACTCACACACACAAACACACGCACACACACACACACACACACACACACTGATGCAAGCAAAGCATCCATGCCTAACCATCAGGAGCAATTTGGGATTCTGGAGGAGCTGGGGATCATTCCACCAACCCCGCATTTGATGGACGACCCTCCCGAGTCACAGTGCACAGTGAAAACCATTTGAGTTGTCACCTTGCAGTCATGTAATCAAATTAAACAACATGGGGGGTTCAGGGCCATCACCTGCATCCAAGTGTCCAAGGTCAGTCCCGACATTGTCTGTTAAAATAATAAAATGCACTCCACAACCACGCCTCCATTGTATTTGGTTGAAGAGTATCCACAGCCAACTCGTGTTCCTTTAAGTGGAGAATGTGTTAACCGACAGTCCTTGAATGCAACAGCAGCAGCAGCACAGTGTGCTAGTTGGTATCAGCAGCCACATCACCAGCAACCAGCCACCAACGGCTGCAGTTACAGGTTCCGCACTCAGGCGAAAAGACGGGCAATAGCAACAGAGAGGATTTTCTAGCGGACATTTCCTTTAAATAGGTGAGCACTCATTGAATAAGTAGAATTGTGCTAGCAATATATATGCCGACACGGAAATAGCTTTGAACGTGTTTACTGTCTCCTGTCGCATAGACACAAGTAACAGTACAAGTGGGGATGCTGTATTGTCGCAACCTGATGTCCCCCGCTATTGTCGTTATCGTAAAGCATATATTATCATCTTTTTACCACAGACGTATTGTAAGTTTTCAGTTTGAGGACAGTCTGAAGTGCTCGCTAACGTTAAACTAGCATAAAACATGACAAACGAGTGGAGCCCCCCCCGGCTTTTGTCTGTCAGTAACGTTAGCGTACCACTTGGTACGTTCTGGTAACGTTAGCTAACTTAACGTTACCATAACCAAAAATAATAATATCTTAGCTACAGTTAGCTACAGTGTTAGCTACACAAACCCTTTGAAATACCGTAGCGTGTATGGTAATTCGGTGGAAAAGATTTTACGTTAAAATATCTGGTGTAACTAGCTAGTTATATGTTTCTGTCACCGGTCTAAACGTAGCTAGTAAAGGTCTGGCAATGCGATACTTCCAGTCCAGTATTAAAGTTACGACGCCCTATTTTTAGAGGTTTTAACTTGTTATGTAACGTTTTTTTGCTATTTTATTAATATCCTCATACTGTACGTCGTTGCATCTCAAACGTGTTTTTTCGGCTTTAAGACTTTCCGGAAGTTTCCCGTTAATCTGATCTGGCTGCCGTGTTACTGTTTCCCAAGTTACAACAACGCCTCTGATGTCTGATTAGCGCCTGTTGATGGCCGCTTCCAGAAAGTGCACAGAGATCACCAACAGATAACGTCTGCATTTCCCTCAATTTAGACTAAAGTTACTTTACACTAATGGTTGCCATTGGTTGCAGAGGCCTGGGAGAGAGGAAGTAGTCAAAGGAAATATTATATTTGCACGTGTAATAAAATGCAGAAAAGTAACAGTAACAACAGCAACTAATATTATTTTTAATATTGCTTCATCTACTGGCAACCAACAACAAATCATGATATGAAATGTCAATAGACAAGCAAACTTTACACATATATAACAATCAATCGATTAGTCAATTCACACATACTTAGGGGTCGTCTGTTTTTATAGACCACAACATTTGCTGGTTCTGGCTGCTTAAATGTGAGGATTGTTGTAAATGTAATATTTTTGGTTTTGGACTTTTGCATTTTTCACTATTTTTCAGATTTTATTAGACTGTGTGATTAATCACAAAAATAATCTACACATGAACTGATAATGAAAATTCTATTATCTATTTAGTGATAAGACTAGACAACAACACAGTGACTACAACAAGAGGAAAATGACTGCATAACAACTTTAAAAGAATGTGCGAGTATGATGAAACAAAACCTGTATGATGTAGGTATGACGATGTTTTGTTGGCTTTTACCTCAGTTGCAATGTGTAAATACTAGGTTGACAGTTACACAAAGGTTTGACATGCATTTGTTTTGCCATTTGAAGAATCTTTCAGTGATGTTCCTCCTTAGGTTGACCAGTTTGACCACTTTTGTACAATAACTTAGTCAAGTTCGACCTGCGTTAGCTTCATCTTTACAAGGTATGAGTAAATCAGAATGCATTACAGCAGTGCTAATAATCTCCTCTGATGATACAATCCACTTATTTTGATTATGGTAATGTTTCATTAACACATAGAGATATTCTAGTTTCTTTAGTTGGAGCTAATTGGAGAACCTGTGGTTACACAAATTCTTTATATGCAGAGTTATTGCCTTTGTTTAAAGTTATTTTACAAATTTTCACAGAAAAATATCTAGATTTTATATCCCACACATTAAAATTTGTGAATGTCCAAGAAGACAATGCTCACTGCTGTTTACAGTAAATGAGGACATCTTGACCTTAGAGCAAGTTTCCACTTATTGAAAGTAAAGAGAAAAATCCAGAAAAACTCAAATGAGCTGCTGACACTCTGCAGTGTTTAAATGACAAACACTCCACCCGTTGCTATGAATCATTTCACTTAAGGTAGAAGCTTATTATTGTGTTGTTTCCAGCTTCATGTGCCATCTGTGTCTCTCTCCTGTCATCTGTGCCGGTGCTCTTATCTTGTTAATGTCCGATTTTTAGTGGCGTTTGAGTGTTCTTAGGCACTGACAGACCTACTCCAGCTGCCTTTGATAATTGCAATCACAGCGGGGGGTGACAATGTGCTCAGTGGTCAGTTTGTAATAGTATGAGACTGGGTTTGCAGGTCCTTTAAAGAAAATAAATAAAAAGAAGTGTAGGGAAATATTAAGCGTAAAACAAAAGGGATCTACGGGTGAAATCAAGTCTAGGGTCCTATCAAGTCTAATCAGAGACTTTAATCAAGAGATAAAACCTAGAGCTGCTTTGCAGGTAATTAACTGGGGAGTTTCTGTGCAAATGGAAATTGTGAAAGCTTTTACAACACCGATGTACCTTTTTATGAGTTTGTACACTGATTGTGTGATGATACTGACATCTTCTTGCTCAAAGAAAATATGCAGTTAATACTTAGCTTCAGCGCTGATAACTTGTGATGGACATCATTGTTTGGGAAATTCCAGTCACATAGGCCATCAGCCCCGATCCTCATCCTATCATACTGAGTTTCTGGCGTGAGAGAGTCTGATACAATGTTCATTTTTATTATGTATTTTTTCTCCTAAATAATATAGCCAGTGTACACTTAGCCTACAATAGACCCACGTTACAATTAATAAAACAATTTAGGTGCTCTTGATAGCTGCTCAACAGCTCTGCGTCTCCTTTAATGGTATAATATAATATATCCACCATGAACTAAATACTGATGTTCAGATGCAGAACTACAGTATATCAGATATGGCATATATGTTGACAGATGTGTAAAAAGAAATTGCAGTACAAAATGTTTTATAGTATGCAAATTGCTATTCTGTATATCTTTGACCCTTATTTTTAGTTCAAATATATATATGAAGCTTTTAATTGTTACTTTAATCTTTAACAGTACATTTTGTTGTTTATCTCTGTGATGTGTTTTTTTATTAGGCTAGATTGTTTGGTCTAATGAGTTTTGGATGAAAACTTGAAAACTTGTTCTAACCTGTTCTTTAAACCTGGAGTCGGGACAAGTATTGATGCACCGTAATGGCATTTATCTTTATGGTTTTTAAATTACTGTATGTAAAATTTGGATCCCAAATACTACAGAACTTGTTCTAATGACAGTCTAAATAAATTAGACATAAAAAATCTTTGCATTCCTGGTTTTGCTCATGTTTCTTGATATTGCAAGAATTTGACTTTTAGTCTCATTCGTCTACTGTTACACAATATTGCCCCGTACTGCACAGCTGAAAAAAGAAATGCTTGAACAGATGTTGTTATAGATGTAATCTCTCGCTGCTCATTTTGTCTGGAAGTGTTTTCTTTTTTGTCAATGTTTTATAAAAATGACTGAGGTCAAGCCATTGCTGTTGACTTTATGTTAAGTAGCTTTAATGTCCCTGAACCCATGAACACTAGTTTAATGAGGTTGGAAGGGCTCCTTCTGGCAGCCTTCATTTAAAATCATTGAATAATGCTTCCTTGTCCCTTGTTTCCTTCACACGTTGCTCGTGGGAATCTTGCATTTCAAAGCCAGCTGCGTGATGTTGCCCCTTCCTCCTCAGTACATCTGGCTGACATAAACATGAGTGAAGCAGCTCATCACTGAGGTCTTCACCTCTTCATCATATCCTGTGGAATCTGCTCTGTATAGGTGTTGCATTTTTGCTGCTTATGTCTGCAGTTGCATTCTTTTATGCGTGAGGTTGTGGCCATACATCGCGTCTGATTCAAGTTCAACCAGTGCTGTGACTGTAGAGCGTCGTTGGCGGATCAGCTATGTCTTTGCAACCACAGTGCGATACACTGCTCGCATACTGCCTTCACTTACCTTCACTTCAAAAAGCTTAGCTCAGCTTTGATTTCAGTTTCGGCTCTTAAACCACAATGAAACATAAGGAGATCCTTGTAGACAACCATGACAGTAATTCATAATTACTGTAAGTCTTTCTTAATGGGGAAATTGCAACATCTGGGAACAGCTGTTACCACAGACAGATTGCTAAAAGATGCATGAAGTTAATTTGTTAAAGACTGGTCGGGGACTCCTGCACAGCACTAATCTATTGTCAAAATGATGCAAAAAAGAGGATGCTATTCCATCTGCTTTTCTTTGACTATGCTGTAATTAACAAAACTGCCTATGTCTTAACTTTATTATTCAGTTGACTCCTCCTAGTGATTATTTTTGGAAAATTGAAAATATAATATGGACTTATATTGTCTGTGAACTGGTAACTTTTATAACCATCACCTCTGGCTCACTGAGGCAGCAAGGGATCAACTGACCCACATCTGCTGCTGACACTGAGGCATGTTTCACGCTGACCAGGAACCCATCAGATCTGGGTTAGCTGTGTAATGCTACCAGCAAGGCAAAACATCTGCACACAGTACATGCATGGATACACTACACAGGACCACGAGTGTCCATTAACTCCCAACTGCTGCGGGGGACTGGTGACCGGAGAGTGGGTCAGTAATGGCCGAAGTGAGGGAGATAAAAGAAGATACATTTAATATGATGAGTCAGGATATTGGGTTGGTTTTTAGGACAAACCAGAGGAAAACGATGACTAACTGGGTCATATCTCTTTGTATTTATACTTTGGTCTGTACTGGGATGTGGAGATAGAAAGAAGGATATTATACCGGACAGATTTTAAATCAGTGAATGGGGAAATTCAGGTGTCAGAGGGAGATTTGGAGCTACTGCCTGACTCAGGCATCTGAAAGAGAGGAGTTTAGTGCCTGTTCCATGTCCCAACCAAGAGTCACTCACTGGCACTGCCATGTGCCAAAAAACCCAACCCCCCTCATGGTCACAACAAACACAATCTAATGGCAAAGGCCACAGGTTATAAATAGCGCAAACAAAAGGACACAGTAGACTCCCAGTGTAAGTAGTCGTCACTTGTTTGTTTATCATATCTCTTAATGATTAACGGTCGACTTTGGGCTTCACTTGGCATTTTCCTCATTGTTTTAGTCGGCCTGTTGCTGTTTGATGAAATATTTTGCCTGTCTGAGAAAGAGACATGTTTGTCAAGTTGTTTGAGGTTCATGGATCATTTAAGTGAGGCATCTTTGGATGATTTATCAGGTTTGGTCAGTATTTTGTGTCATAGATTTCTGTCTAAAGTCTGTTGAGAGGCCGCAGTAAACAGAGAATTGGCAAAGATTTATATCCTAACATTTCTCCCCCCCCCCATGCTCTGTTTATAAAGGAGCAGATTTTGTGGTTTGGCTCCAACAATGTAAGATTGTCCATGTGCAGTGTAGTAACTGTTTTGTTAATTATGATGCAGTATTGTTTAAAAGGTGAGGTCCTGTGAGGTAGAGATTTGATTGCAACCCGACATGTTTTGTCTTTTTAAAGTGAAAATAGATTTTTGGAGCCAAAACTTACAGAGATTAACCTTTTTGAACTCTGTAGCTTTAATCTGACACACAAATCAGATCTCCCACTTAGCTCCTCTTTATACAGACCACAGAACAGAGCCTGAAAAGCAGAGTCTGCTCTCCTTCTATCTGTGTTGACTGTGTTTAAGTCCCACCCACTGGGGAAGTTTCATCCTCTTATTAACAAACATTGCTCCCCGCAGATTGTGATTTGGTCTTCATATTAGTGGGTCATGCACAATATTGCTGAAACAAACGACACAACCAAGGGTAGAACCAAAAGGGAAAGGTGTTATAGAGGTCATCATTAACTGACATGATTAGCCAAGGGCATCCTTCATTGGACACATGAGGACGATGGCAGCTAAAGACTATATTTGGTTCAGGAAAGATGTCCACTGTGACTTGACAGTAATGTAATTGATTTACACTGTGAATAAGCATAGGTTGCCGCATATGGTTGAGTTTATGTCTAGGTATTAGTCTAGAGATGGTTATGTTTAGAAATACTGTCATTTCAGAAATAGGTTTGAAAGTTAAAATTCACTGTTCACTAACCTTAGTCAAGCTTTTCATTATCTCATGGCACAGTTTCCAATGACAACAGTAGCAAAACTAGCACTAGCAAATTCTTTGTATTGTCTAAACAATGCCTCCTTGATTTCAGGGAGGGTGGACAAAAGCAGGCTTCTCATTTCCAGGCAGGAACCACCAATTTTGTTTGCTGAAATGACAACTGTCACTGGCAGATTATTTCAGCAGTAGCTAGCTAATTAATTTAGCTGCCGCTAACATTACCCTAAACTCTTTATTTCATCCAGTTGGGAAATATGACTCAGTGAATGGACTAGTTGTGCTAATGTGCTCCCCAGCCTTAGGTAGTAAGCTAGTTAGCCACATATGCTAATGATTGCAGCTATGAAGGAGGATTTAGTGAACTCTCTCTTTCTACATCAGAGTGTGTTCTGCAGAAATGTTTTACACCACGGAGCTCATCCAAACAGTCAAATCTCTGCTGCTTTTAGAAGTTTAATATTTCCCTGTATCCCCCTCTAGATCAAGACTCACTGTGTTGGCGGCAGTTGTTATTGTATACCTAGCCAGCTAAGTACAGAGTGCAGAGAGGATTTGGAGTGCATGAGGATGATGTGTTGGTGTAGATTACCCTCTCTGTGTTGTAGTATTGCAAAACATTGGAAATCTGGGGCTAAAACTAGACTACTTGAATATCTTCTGAAACTTTATCATCAGACCTGTTCTGTCTTGTCTTTGAGAGTTTCATAGCTTTGGCATTAGGTCATGTTTAAAACAATGCTTCAAGGTTTTTATAGCTATTTCCAAAGTTCATAAAGCAAAACATGATTCACATATTCTCTCTTACTGCCTCAGGGTGAGGAATGATCACCCACTTATTATGTAATTTTGCTGGGCTTGTATTAGCTTAGCTGTCCTCCTCCCTACGTCTCTATTTCAGTGCTGTTGATAACATTGCTGGGTATTGCCACCCTGTTTAATGCCGTCGCCCGCTCCCTCCCCATTTACAGATTTACCCCTCAGGTCTGGAAGAGAGGTTTCTCACGCGCCACACTTGGCTACGCTCAGTTGCAGTTTGCTGGGCTTTATCTCTTCAGGCTAACATGTCTTAACAGAACTTAACTTTCTTTCCGCAGAGGACCTCACACAGTACGGCAACTACAAACTCAAACAGACAGAGCCATGGTGGAGTACTACCAGATATTAGGAGTCCAGAAAAATGCAACACAAGAGGACATCAAAAAAGCGTAAGTGCCCTGAGTGTTTTCTGCTCTATTTTCCCCCGCTGCTGTTCTTAGATCTCGGCCACTCAGATGGGTGTAATAGGTTAATTATATCCCCCTCTAGCTGTATAAACTGACACAAGGAGAAAGAGAGCAGAGAGACTGCAATGCAGAAAGTTTCCACTCTTCTTCCTGTAACCTTGCCGCTGTCAAATACCTTCCACCTACAATCACCCACCACTCGCGCACCTATTGAACAGACCACTTGCAGTTAATTACACTTTCTCAGGTTTCTCTCCCACACTTTTTTGTTTTGACGAAGTGACGAGTTTTCTGTGAATTGAAGTTCTATATACTGCTGGAAGAAACTATTGAACATTACTGATTTGTTGCTGATTAAATCAAACCAGTGTAATTTGGCAAGAATTGAGCATTGAAAGATAACAAATGTGGAGAGCCTACTATCTATGCGCTCAGTTGTCAGCTGCCAAAGTCAAATTTTATCTCAACCGTCACCAATCAATAAGTCATCTGTTTAGCCTTTGACCCCAGCTCTTTTCTTGACCTCTGATTGAATTGTTTGCCAGACTAGCGGCTTGGCTCACGGAAAGGCAGTGTCAGCCGGTCAGTCCACCACTTTGGTGCAGACTGAATATCTCCATAATGATTGGATGGATTGCCTTGAAACTTGGTACAGACATTCAAGGTGCCCAAAAGGACAGGTCCTAATGAATCTGGTGCACCACCAGCAGGTTGACTTCTGTGGTTTTGAGTAAAATGTCACGACAATACTTTTGTTTATGGCTAAATACTTGGTATACTAATAACATTACCTCAGCTTTACTTTATGTTTAGTGCTAATTAGCAAATGTTGGCATGCTAACAAACTCAGCATGTTTATGCGAAACATCATACCCGCTAAACATCAGTATGTTACCATTGTCATTGTGTGCATGTTAGCATAATGACGTTAGCATTTAGCTCAAAGGACTGGTGTGCCTACTCCAGTTTTCATGTCATACGAGAGTTATCGTAATCACGAGTTTCCAACTTGTGAATACTATTAGTTGCATAAACTTTCAAGTCGTATGAATTGGAAACTAGCATGGCTGTCACTAACTCTTAGTGTTGTTTGTTGGTTAAATGTGACGAGCATGGAATCACAGCCAAGAGAGCACAAGTTAATACTGTCCTCAGAGACTTTTTAGTTCAACATAGAGTATTCAGAGGAAGATAATGGCTGCTGTTGCTTTTA
Source organism: Nannoperca australis (assembly GCA_036023655.1). Lineage (NCBI taxonomy): Eukaryota > Metazoa > Chordata > Actinopteri > Centrarchiformes > Percichthyidae > Nannoperca > Nannoperca australis. The sequence continues at coordinate 14,135 of JAVQJD010104137.1, forward strand.
CCAGTGAACACACAGGCTTCTAACTACAAAGACTGACACTACATTGTATAACTTGGTCTGGCCGGTTGACCATTGACCAGGCTTTCAACAGCAGCCTTGTTTTTTTTCTGGCTGACTCTCAGTCCCTAGTCTCATCCACAGCATCTTTGTGTGCGCTGCCAGTGCTGCCGCTGGGCCTCGAAACAAACAGCTGATGCAGCGTAAGCCGCTGTGCAAGCCTAAGCTGCACGTCAGGGGAGTTCAGGCTGTCTTTGTTATTTCTGCATGGGGTGGGGAGAAGGACATTGTATGTATGTATTTATGTATGTATTTGTGTGTGCGCATAGTGGGGTTGGTAGGTGTCTGTGGGTTTGTTGTAGGCATGGTTGCCACCCTAAAAAAGACTTGCAAGCAGATATGTGTTTCTGATAGGGGGACATCTGTTAAACATACACATTTTCCACTTCCTATTTCTGTATTAAGAAGTGACTTTTTACCCTCGGCATCTCTGCAGCATATAGCCCAACATTGTGTGTTTTCTCTCTGTATTTTGACGTCCATGTCTGTACTTTGACTGTATGATTTTTTTGCTTCTCAGCTACAGAAAATTGGCATTGAAGTGGCATCCAGACAAAAACCCAGACCACAAGGACGAAGCAGAGAAAAAGTTCAAAGAGCTGTCAGAGGCATATGAAGTGCTCTCCGACGGTAAGGGAGAACACATGTTGTACAGCCACGTTAAGTGCTGATCATATGAACACGATGACTGGTGTTTCTCTCTGTATGAAGTGAATATTTACAAATGTCATCATTAGCACAAAATTCATGAATCCTGTTTTTCTACAATAACCATTTTTTCATTAAAAAAAGGAGCCAAAGATGTAAAATGTTAAATGTTGTCCAAACACATGCAGCTTCAAAAGAACTACAGAATACAGAATAAAATTAGGATTCAAATCAAGAATTATCTGATTTATAAAATGTGTTAACAAAACCATTCTTTTGACCAGGCAGAGTCCAACTTTCAGTACATACAGTTTTTGATATTTAAATATAGCAACAAAAAAAAAGCAATTACATGTAAATGTCTCATGCGTCAAACGTGCCAAGCAGGAAAAGGATTTCATCAGTCATCTTTCTATTTCTTAAGTGGACGTAATTACCAGGATAATGCCATAAATGAAGGGCATCTGGATTTTAAGTGTAGGTTTGCGAACACAGCAGAAGCCTGTAACATTTTCATTTTATTAGTGACAGTCATGGACTCACACACACCCAGTCACAAGATAAGAAGCCGGTATTGTTGGCATTTGCGGTGCACAATATCAGTAATGTTTATGCTAGAGTCAAAGGTTTTGTGTGGTAGAAGTTTACTTTCTGTTTGGCATTTCATGTCATAAACAGTTAACATTAATTTAACCTGTAAATGTGTTCAGACATCGCTGGTTACGTGCTCTTGTTTAACAGCAGCGTTGTACAGTTTGAAATACTCACAGCAAATAAGTAAAAATCATAAAACATGAACATAAAACGCACCAGTTGGATGTGATGTGGAATTGGTGACACGTATTTGATCACTATAATTAGTCACAGGGAAAAGGAGCCGGTTAAGACTTGGGAAGACTTTTGTGACCCTAACTGAGGTTTCAAATACAACAGGGTGGGGATTGTCTCTCTCTGTTGGTCCGTTTTATCTGTCTCTCTGTCTTATTGAACGTCCCACTCTTCCCACAACAGAAAACAAGAGGAATACTTACGACCGTTTCGGCAAAGAAGGCCTTTCAGCAGGAGGCAGAGGAGGAGGTAAGGAGACAACTTTCAAAATAACAAAATATGCCATGGAAGTCAGTGCCATGGAATTTCATTCGAATATGGACATGGCAAGATATGATGGGGATTAAAAATACCATATGATTTTGAGTCTCTGTAGACTTTATGTTCCCACGCTGCTCTGAAAGTATTTTAGCCACCGGTGGTAACACATGAATGTTTATTCGGGCCAGTGAGGTACAAACAGCCTGATATTGCATTGTTATTTTCATGACTTGTAATTATAGCTGTGTTAGTAATCCTGCTTAGTCATAATAGTTTGATTGATATGTTTAATGTTTTACAGGAGGCCATTATGATCACTTTGGCGGCGGCGGCTTCACATTCCGTAATCCTGAGGACGTTTTCAGGGAATTCTTTGGCGGCCGAGATCCATTTGCAGATTTTTTTGGTAGGTTCGTGTTGTTTCTGGCGAGGCACTGATGGGATTTCTTAATTTCTAAATAAGAAGAAAGAGGGACTGAAGAGAGTAATAAGAGTGGGGAGTATGCAATGGCTATTATTAACTGCACAATTTTATCCGTTCAGAAATATGCACAGATGACTTGCGAAGGCTCAAGATAGAACATCTTGTAGGTCCCAGTTTTATATCATGCAAATCTTTGCCATTTCTGTTTCATAATAAGTTTTGCCTGTTAGTCGTTTACTAGCAGCTCCTGCTAATGGAAGAAATGTGAATGAGCATTAAATGGAGCATTAGACCCAGGAAACCTTGTGCAAAGCCTGGTGCTAATCCCCCACAGCACCGCAATGCGCTTCTCCAATACTCCGAGCACTGTTCACCTCGGGGGGTCATCTGCCACTAAATGTCACATGTTGGAAACCTCTTGAGTATCTCTGCTGGATGTTGACCTCAACGTCATTATGAAGCCTTCATCTATTAACCAGGGTTTAGACCTCCTTTGACTCCAGCTTCTTTAAAAATTCATCAATTCAAAAGCTACTGCATAGTTCAATTACATGTTGATTTAACAGAGCTTAAACATTTCATCCGTATTTCTTCTCGCTAAGAAATGTTACATCTTCGACAGAAAATTACTTGGCAGCTGTTTTAAAAATGTGTTAAGGGTCTAAGTTGTTCTTTCTAGCAAAATTAAAAAATAGCTTCTCAATTGTGAGGATTTAGTGCTTTTCCTCTGTGATAGCAAACTGAATAAGATTGGGGTTTAGACTGTTACTTTAATTAAACAAGCCCTATTATTTCCATCCATGTGGACATGTTTTTGTAGCCACTTCTTAGTGATGCGTTTAAAAGCATTTATCCTTAATATTCTTAACAGATACTTATCTCTTCTGTCCACCATGTCTCTCTGTGATGTCCCCAGAAGTGCGAAATGATGGTGGCTTTTTGGTTTTTAAGTAACCCTTGAGAGCTATCCTACCAGTGGCTGTGTTATACTGACGGCGTCTTGTAGTGCCTTTATAGTTGATTAAATCAGGAGTGTCACCAGTTGTATAAAGTGTAGGAGTTTAGCCCATGTCCTGGGTTGTCTGGGTTCAGCTAAAGGCTGATTGGAAGGCATGTGCAGTTCACCCCATGTAGCTCTAAATATGGAGTTCAGACGCAGGCAGAGGATGGATTTGAGCGTCTACATCACTCAACTGGAATGCTTTCAAAAATAGCTTCCGTATTAAAACAAAAGCAGATGTAGTAACGCCAAAGTGTGTGTTCAAGCTAGTGTAAAACACGGCACAATGCGAATACTCCAGCGTGGGTGTTATTTTATTAAATGAGTTATTAGAAATGATGCTTAACCCTTGTGCTACCTTGCCGGGTCATCTTGACCCAGTGTCTTCTCCACAAGGTAGCACAAGGGTTAAAAAGCCAAGTTGAATGGTCATCTTTTCCGTCAGATACTTGTTATGAACTTCCTTTATGACTCTGACATGTATAAACGTGGATAAGACGAAGTGGTGGAGCACAGCTGTTGCTGTTTACTCTCTTCAGTAAACAAGGGCTGTTTAAAAAAAGCCAAGCGATGAAGCTGTCTGCACTGTCTCACAGGAGAGTTCAAGTTCTATTTTGACTGGCGACAACCTTTATTATGCTTTGGTATGCAACAGGATACGCCAAAACATCCATCTTGTCAAGTTTCGTCTCTATATTAAGTGTGCTCCCTTGGATTGGTTTCTGTAAAGAAGCATTTTGGTTGTCTTGACTTTGCTCAAGATGGCAGCCGGAGAAAGAGGGTCCAGACTGGGTATGTTTCTAAACTCCCATCCAGCCTCCAGTCCTGATTGTCCAGCATCTTGTCTCGGTGAGCAGCAGCTGGTGCTGTGGATCTGTCACTCAGACACCTCAGAGTGGCCAGCGAACTGGGCGGAGGCGGGGGGGGGGGGGTGGTCTACGCACGGTTGAGACAAATGCGGCTTAACAAGATGACGAGGGCTTAGTTGTCTGCCAAGAACAGCACACAGTCATTCTCAAACGAACATGTGAAGAGGTAGACGAGGATATCAACAGACAAGTGTTTTACACGCTTTTTTGTTGGACTGCAGGAATATAAAAAAGAAACGCAAGCAAAAATACATCTAAAATATAACTCCTATTAGTGGACTAGAAAGGATTTGATTGAAACAAATTGATGTATTCATATGTTCTCTTCCTTTTTTATATTGTGTAGTTATGAGGTTACTCAGCTTTTGGACATAATAGTGTACATGCACGTTTTAAAGTTCAGTCGGTCCGCAGAAGTGTGAGAGCGCTTTGCCGTAACTTTTCTCCCAGTTGTCTCTTTGCGTACGCTTAGACCAGTGTTTAAGCAGCCTTTACATCTCCCTCTCTTTCTTCCACTGACGCCTTCTGTCTTTCTGACAGCACTGTGAGAGCCAAGCCGGCTCCTCTAATGTCTTTTCTAAGCAAATGGACAGTAGTGCAGCTACAACAGTGACCAAGGGGATACTTTTATTTTAAGCTTTCTGTCAGAGGGAACAAGGAAAGCTTTCTTGTCGCTGGCTCGGTACGTTGAAGGTTGAAGGAGGAGTCTTCTTTCAGCAAATGGTGCCAGTGATCCATCCTTATCCTGTTGAGGTGACCCAGATTGGCAGCGTGCAATTAGTAGCACGTCTACAGGGCTTTAGGATGAGACGTGGTGGGCACTTTGACAGTTTAGGGTTAAGATTGTTCCAGAAATGACAAAGTGGTGATCTGACATCCACCTCAGCTTTTTTTGTAATCAGGTACTGTAATCTTTAGGAATCTAAAATCGCAATTCCACTCAGATCTAGTGTTGAAGCGTGCTGTATACATGCGTAGCGCCTGTATTCTAGATAAATGCAACACAACTTGAGCTGAAAGTCTTAAAATGCTCCTCACTTTCTCATTCACAATTTGTTTCCCTCCACAGCCGACGATCCCTTCGATGATTTTTTCGGCCGCAGTCGCCAGAGGGGCGCAAACCGAAGCAGGGGGGCGCCGTGCTTTGGTTTCGGGGGGTTCCCAGCGTTCGGGTCTGGCTTCTCAGGGTTCGATTCAGGTGTGCAGATGCCAACAAGCACCTCCACATGTGGTGGGAACTGGATTCATCTTGTATTTCGGATGCTTCTCCATTTTGACTGAGGTTTTTTTCTTGAATGTGTGCTTTTTTTTTTTTAGGTTTTAACTCATTTGGAGACATGGGTGGAGGAGGATTCACTTCCTTCTCTTCTTCATCTTTTGGCGGTGGGGGGGGAGGAGGAATGGGTAACTTCAGATCTGTGTCGACCTCCACCAAGCTCATCAACGGCAGAAAGATCACCACAAAACGGTACTTAATTCTTGTTTGCTTTCTTGCTGAGATTGAGACGAGAGGATCAGTCCCACTCTCATGCCTGTACGGTAAATATGAAGCTGCAGCTGGTTAGCTTAGCTTAGCATAACGACTGGAAACATGGGGGAAAGCCTGGCTCGGTCCGAAGGCGACAAAATGCGCCATCCCTGCTTCCTGGTCTCTGAAGAACCGTGTGTGCTTTTTGTGTTTGTGTTACAGGATCGTGGAGAACGGCCAGGAGCGGGTGGAAGTGGAGGAGGACGGTCAGTTAAAATCTCTAACAGTTAATGGTAAGGAGCAGCTCCTAAGACTGGATAACAAGTAACTATCTCGCCCCAACATTCGACCAACATACAGTTTTCATACCTGGAAAAACCCGCCCAGTGACGATGTTTGCTACCAGCGGCTGGTCTCTGCTCTCTCTGCCCTCCTGCATCTCATTCCCGAAGAACACTTTTCTCATTTTAGCTTAGCTGCAAGGGAGGCGAGAGAGACACTCACAGTATTTGTATATTTGTATTTATTCCATTAATATGGGGGGACCATTTTGCTGGAATTTGTGTTTTTGTTGTGTTTACTACAATAATTGTACTTTTTATTTCTGCCATATGCACAAAGCTGGGTACATGCTATACATTTCTTTCTTTTCCTTTGTGGGGTGGATATTGTCTTTCTTATTGTAGCAGGAAAACAGGATACTGTACATTTAGACTTACGCATGTCATTTTTGCTCTTTTCATTTGACCAATTTAACAAGTGACTGATAAAAGCTTAACCACTTTGCCCTAATGTCTTTAACTTTTAACTTCACCGTGCTAACCTGTTAGCTGTTACCATGTTCACGCATGTGTAATATGAATGACATAGATTATTAATAAATTAATTATTACAATGTGCATTTTTTTCCTTACTTTTTACATTTGTCTGCGTATTTGAAAATACCACAATCTGTTTTGTTTGTTTCTGCATGATTGCTGAACCCAGGAGGCTGCATTGTAGTTTCACTGTAACCGTGTCAGCAACTCATACCATGAACTTAGACCACATAACACGTTAAACTGTTACCGGAGAGACAGGGGAACTTTCATTTTTTGTAAAAAAAAAAGAAAAAAGAACCAAAATTCTGATATGGTCAATAAACTTCAGTTTGTGAAAAGTCATGGAAAGGCTGCTGCGGTCACCTGGTGTCTTGTGTGGCTTTTCATCATCTCACTTTTTCTGGATGTTGTGTGTGTGTGTGTGTGTGTGTGTGTGTGTGTGTGTGTGTGTGTGTGTGTGTGTGTGTGTGTGTGTGT
>JAVQJD010104138.1:0-18682 GCA_036023655.1 Nannoperca australis
CACACACACACACACACACACACACACACACACACACACACACACACACACACACAATACAGAGGATTCATGGGAAATTAATAATAATAACAATACTGTCTTGCTTGAATGCTACATTAAACTGAGGTATGTCTGACATTGCCTTTGTGTGTGTGTGTGTGTGTGTGTGTGTGTGTGTGTGTGTTATAACACTAAGGTTGCTTTCAGATTACATTTATTTGTATACATTTAAAAGGAAACCTGGAGTCATTATTGGTGATATCAGCTACCCACATATGCCAGCTGCACTTCTAAAACCAAAGCACAACAAGGAATGAGTACAAGGAAAAAGGAGGCAAAAGAAAAAACATCAATTGTCTTAGACAATGTCTTAGACCATTAAGCATGACTGACAAATCACCAGGATTTGTCACTAACTTTCTCTCAGTATCAACCATGTCACAAAATATGCTCACACAACGCATGTGCACAATTACAAAACATACTCACACTTTATGTGTGTGAGCAAGAGACAAGCAACAAAAGAATGTACCATCATTTCAGTTTGGGGCAAATTCAGACATAGGGTTGTAGATCATATGATAGATGCATAATACCCCCTGCAACAAGTAATGATTATCTATGGTAACTGATACTATGTCTACTAAAAATGATATCTATGTAACTACAATACATAAAAATCTTTACGAATGACTACTATTTAGGGACTACTTCTGCAATCTACAGAACTTATACTTTGTCTCACCTCATGAAAAGTGACAGCATACTTATTACTGAGCCTGAGCTTCCTGTTACGAATCATTTTCTAGGAAAATTATGGAAAGATGCACAGTGATGCATTTTGATCTTTTGTATGTCACAGTGTGGTAGGGTGGGGTTTTCAAAGTCCACAAAAGAAAAACGTGATTTTAAGTAGATACATTGTGTCACTTCCAGCATACATACTCAGTAACCATTTTTAAAGTATTTCTACACATACACACACAAACACCCACATGCACACACTGCTTTGACCAGAGTTAAGTGTTTCAGTCTGGGTAAAAAGATTGAGATACGGACAAAAACAAGAGGACAATCCCCTTTATTTCAGAAGGAGAGAGAGAGAAAGAAAGAAAGAAAGAAAGAAAGAAAGAAAGACAAATTGCAGCTTTGCAATATCTATCACCACTGCATTAAAAGGAAAAACCAGAAGGACATAAACATATAAACATTTATAAATATCCTGCATGCCTAGTTACCGTAATAGGTAACAAAGACCAGTTTTTCACCACTGTCTCAGTACGAGGAACATCTTGCCAATAAAAATATTAAAATAAGAATCAAAATCCAGAAGTGTTTATCTTAACGGATTAGATTGTGGAGAGCTGTGGATTGATGGATGGGATGTAAGTGTATCCCCCCAAGGATCCAGTGTTTCACATCTAGGGAGGTGCCGCTCTGAACATCATGACCCCAACACAGAACTCAGTCCTGGGCAGCACATGGCCACTGTACAGCCTGTCAGAACATGTTTGCCTCAGGCTGAAGGTAGTGGGCTGGAACCTCTTGTGAGGTCATGGCTAATTTTTACCGGGTCGCATCTTAATACCCGCCACTGGCTAGAAGTCCTGCTGCATTTATTTGAGGAGTTGTAAGGCCAGTCGGGGCAGCATAACATTTTTGGTGAAGTTGTTGGATATTTCCTTCATATTTTGACTTTGAACTTTGATGTAAACATACTTAAAATTGTTTATTTGTTTAATGAATTGAATTGGCTAAAAGTAAGCTAAAAGTACAATAAAGGCTTCCCTAAAGAAAACATATTATTCTTTTTATCTTACAAAACATAATCTACCTAAATACAAACAGCAGTAGTGTGACATATTGCTATGGTGGAACAAATTATTTTATATTCTGGGGTGTACTCCTACTTTCACTTTGACTTCGACTAGACACCACAGTGCCTCTATTTATCCTTCATTCTTAAACATATATGCCAGTTTGCTGCCAAGTCTACATATCTATTTTATCTCACATGGTAATGAGTGACCTTCTAGCCGACATCTGAGGACTGATGATATCAAGTCATACTCTAACTATGGAATGAATTGTGACGGCACATGGAAAAGCTTGGAAAGAGTCTGGAACATCTGCTAGCCTGGATATTATTCACTAAGTGTAAGCTGTGATTGTGTGACCATGTGGAATAGTCAGAATATAATATAATGCTTTAAGACATGGATGCAGAGCCACGTAAAGTGATGCACAGGGCCATATGCCATACCTTTGGCTGGAGATTGGGGTGCAGCAGGACATATCCATTGGGATCAATGGCAAAGTAGTATCCATTTGGGCCAATCTGAAGCAAAAGATGAGCAGAGAATAAGCAGAAAACCATAATTAATGATAAGAACATTTTTTATTTGCGGATGATTTTATAAAGACGCTCGAAAAGAACAACACATCTAATGGAATCACATCGCTCACTCATTGCACCAGAGGGAAAACTCTGTGCAAGTTCTTCCCAAATGAGCAAGTCAGAAGACTTGGGTTAAAAAATGTATTTGTCTGTTTGCATGTGATCACATATGGATATTAAACTCACTGTGAAGCGTGGTGTAAGCTTCTTAATGTCATCCAGAGACACGTCAATCCCCATTACACCAAGGATCAACTGATTCTGGTGCTGAGAGAAAGTATGAAAGAAAAGGTTGAACATATTCACCAGGTCTTGCTATTGCTGACTCCATTCATCATGTGTTCAAGCATTTATTTACTGCACCTCGCCATTCCTGTCGTCTTTGGTCTTTGTTTTATTGAAGACAGGTAGCGTTCCAGTGATGACCAGACCCAGTTCCTGATAGAGAGTCAAGCAAGCACGTCGTGTTAAATTAACAATATTTACATGTCATTTAACTTAATTTTAAGATACAAAAAGTATCATACCAAAGCATCAAGGTATACATTAGTCCACTGGACTTGTTTAGCCTGCTTGTCTGCCAGAACCATTGGTCTGCCCAGGACATCAAGGTACTCCTAATTTTGGAGGAGCACCACATTTTTCAGATTAATGCTTCCATGCCAGCAGAATATTAAGTGCTTAATGAATGTGAAAAATAATAAATCATCCTCTGACCTGTGTGTTTATTCTGATGGCTCCAATAGAAGGAATCTCATAGAAGTAACCTGGATAAATTATCAGACACAATCATTTAACCAAAACTTAATGCCACAATCATACAATAATAACATAAAAACAGGAGGAAATAGACGGCAAATGTACTTAACAGCAACACCAAAGCAAGATGCATCGGATGCAGCCTGCAATATAACATCCAGACTTGTTGCTTGTGCATATGTGATGGGATTCTTAATTGATTCACCTATGACAATGTTCTATTCAATGTTAGGATCTGTGCTGTACCTTTGTTTGAACAGGCCATCCACTGAATGGGTCCTTTATCATAGTTGTGCTGTCCTACTGAGAAGGTGAAGATCCTCACCTGGAGCATACGATTCAAGTCAACAATATTGATCATGACATAACCTCCTACAATGTTAAAATATATTCTTTATAATTCTGGTAGGATATTATTTTTCTAATTTCATTTAATATTTATTTTGGTTGATTGATGATCTTGTTCGTAATATAATTGTATTATGTACTTAGAATATCATGTTTTTTGACAATTAAGTTCAGTGTTTTAGATTACCTGCATATAATTTACATTATAAAATAATAAAAACATATATTGAACACCAAACATTTTCTCAAATGATTTCATCGTGTTTTAATATATTATAATGCTGACATAACAACAGAGTTGGAGGCCCTGGCTGAGGACAGAGAAGTGTGGGCCATGTTACTTCATCTGCTGCCACCGCAACCCGGACCCGGATAAGCAGAAGTGAACGGAAAAAATAATAATGCTGACATATTTCAGATTAACTGGAATTTGTGATAATGTTAATTTCATGTTGATAAATGTGATACATTTTCAGTAAAACAAAAAAAGACTCAACTGCATGTGCTGTTTTGATAGTGATGAAGTGTGTGAGCAACCTGCTCATATCCTCAACATTGTGCATGCACACATTCATGGGTGTGCATGTGTGTGTTGGTGTGTGTGCGAGAAAGAGATGGAGTAGATCTTTGTTTTACACAAAATGTAAAAATCTCATCTTCTTTCTACATAAACCTTTGCGTAGGGAGGATATGCCAACGGAAGTTGCAACCCAAAGGGAGCTTCAAAAGCTGAGTCTAATAAAAACTACAACGGGAGCACATCCACATAGGAAAAAAAAAAATCACACTGCAGTATCATATGCTCCAGTTTATCTCTCTCTCTCCCCCTCCCTGTGTGTGTGTGTGTGTGTGTGTCTGTGTGTGTGCGTCATCAACTTACTTTTTTGTCAGCATTGTACTTCTCCAGTATGGCCTGAGCTCTTTCCTCTCCTCCATCAGTAAACAGCATGATGATTTTGTTACAGTTTGCTCTGCTCACATTAGTCTAGTCAAAGGAAAACACGAGGATTTATGTAATAAATGTGTCATTTTTTCACCCAGGTAGTGGTAAGATATAATGACAACACTGTTGTCGGTCCATCCCATTTTGGTCCAGAATAAGATACCTCTTCACACTTTGGCACACTTGTTGTTTTGATGACCACGTCATCATCAAGTCAAAACTTCTCTTATAATAATTAACACTCAAGGTATCTGAAAAAGTAATGGTTCACAGCAATATTCTAATGTGAATAATGCATGTTATGCATGATAATGCATGAGGATGAACCCAATTATCTTTGGTGACCTCCAGAACTTTCCTTTTATCTCTATCTCAGACACAATCATGTTTCCACAGGGATACAACCTTTTGATTTGGATGAGCCAATCGTATTTCCTTTTCCTTTGTTTGTACAATCCAAAACAATCAAACTGTGGACATTGCAGCTTTTAGGAAATGCTATCAAGGCTTCTGACTTTGTCTTGGAAACAGTTCTTATCAAATCATACCTAATTAAGACACATATCTTGACCTACTGTATCAGTATAATTATGTGGAATACCAAATTCAGAGTTTATCACATATATCGCTTTAAGCAGTACTGTTAACAGCCCCACTTGTCTTTCAATGTCTGGTCAGTGGAGTCCAGGTAACACATTCACCAGCAGATGGCAGTGAAAGACAATGCTCTGCTGATCCTGAAAATATGGAGGCATCAAAGGTAACATTTATTCAAAACTTGTGCTCTCAGTTACACTTAAATTAGACAAGATGACTAGTGAATAATGTCTTTACATTAACAAAAATAGGAAAGTGGAAAACCTTACCGCAGAGAGCTGCTCAAAAGCAAACTCAAAGCCTTTTGTATAGTTTGTAATTCCTTTAGCAGTTATGTTCTGTACAGCATCCTTCAGCAGCTTCTTGTTCCTCACGTTGGCCTGAACCAGATGGTCGAAACACGCCGTCTTTTTCACCCTGGTGTTAAACTGGGGAACAGTAGGCAAGGAGTTACAACCTACAAATCATTTCTTACAATTACAACATGTGTGCATATGTAAGACATTATACAAATATAGAACACACACACACACACACACACACACACACACACACTCAGACACAAACACTCCCACCTGGCCTTGGCTGTTGTAGGCAGTGGTAAACAGACACATTCATCAAGCCCCACTAATTGCTTCACATCCTCAGAGCTCAACGATTTGGTACCCATGGAAACAAGATTCTGCTATATAACAACGAGGTTAAGCAACAACATCTTTTTTTAAAAGGTTAGACCTCCTCATTTCCACCCCACAGCACACATATGCACACCCACTCCACCCAACATTAACCAAAAGCCTGCCTCCTTCATTACTATTATTGTTAACTGAACTGAACTGAAACTTTTAGATTGTCCAGGACTGAACAAAAAGGGCAGATTCAAAGAGCTCACAATAAATATAAATACATATGATAGAACAAATTATATAATAGAATAGAATAATAGGTTTATGTGAAGGACACGCAACAGCAGAGTAGCAAACCAACACATCTATTGTATTGCAGAACTCTTCTAAAACAATACTGCACCTCATCGACCTCAACTAATCAATGTGTCCCTATGTGATGGCCAATAGGGAGGCTGAAAACACTGATCTACAGACAAGCAACGAGGCAAAAAGAGCCCTGACCGTATGTGTGTGTGTCTATGTGTGTGTGTGTGTGTGTGCGTTTCCAATGAGCCTGACAGCCTTGAAGTTTCTTTTAGATTGACATCAACAGATATAACCTTATATATATATATATATATATATATATATATATATATATATACTATTGGTCTGAAAGGCAAAATCATGATGGCTGTGGTTTGACAAAAAGACTGAATCAAAGCGACAGCACATAAAAACACACCGACACAAACACAATAGAAGTTCACATAATTGCCCCCATAGAGCAGACTGAGATCTTTTATCACATAATCTATTAAAAGGAGAAGTGAGGAAGGTGAGATGGGAATGTAGGAGGGTGAGGAGCAGAAAGTGACAAGAAGAGGAGGAGAGAGAGAGGGTGTGAATATAGGATTTAAATGCAGGAAAGCATGTACTGTAGAAAATAATGAGCTCACGTGGTGTAGGTGACACATCAATCAAATTCTGATTAGAAAGACACCATATTTTTTAGATAAGTCCATTATGTCAAAAATAAAGAAAAAAAACCTACTGTGTAACTACTGAAAATACCCTTTCTTGCTTTGTAAAATAGTTGTATTGGCCGTGCACACAAATGTGAATACAATTTACTACAGATTCCACTGTTCCCTTGTGATCCTATTAAACCAGCTCTTGGGTGTGCGTGTGTGTGTGTGATAGTCCAGGCCTTGGGAATGGATTAGTGATGACACAAGAGAGAAGGGTAATCTTCAAACCCTAATCCCGCTGGACTCTCTGGTACTCTCTGGTTTGGTACTCTGGCTTGCCCTCTGGACTGACGCTGGCTAACAGCACTGACACCGGCTAACACGGCTGAACAGGCTAGATAAAAGTGACGGAGGCTCAGTGAGGTGGGAGGGTGAGGGGAAGCGAGACCAGTGAGAAAGTGAGAAAAAAAATAGAGAGGATGAGAACAGAGAGGGAAAGAGTGAGCGGAAAGGAACAGCCATGAGCATTCTTCTGACCTACCGAAGTGTGTGAGGAAGTGTGTGAACATCTTCCATGGCCAAATGCCAATTTAGTCCCTGGGCTACTGTTAATGAGGAGGGATTTATGGGTAATATCAGAGATTAATGATTTAGTGTCAGGTTACAACACCCTCAGGGCCAGACAGGGCATTGTGTGTGTGTGTGTGTGTGTGTGTTTGTGTGTGTGTATCAGTAAATGAATCAATGACAGATAGAGAGAGAGGGTGACAGAGAAAAAGAATAATGAGTTTTGGCAAGGCAATTAAAGGATGATTCTGATTTATTAGGACTTGTTATTGTCTTATTTTTGTTGTTTTGGAACTCCTGTGATTTGGTAGGAATAACATTGTGCTCCCTAAGTTAAGTTGCTGGGATCTGAAAACATGGAAACATAAAAAAAAGAAAAAAGGTCAAGATGGAGCGAGAAACACAAGCATTCATGTGATCCGACAGGTTGTAAACAAAGCACCAGGTTAACCAAGCTTATCTGGAAAGGAAAAGAAATGTGAACATTACACTTACAACTCAAACTGTTTTACCTCCAAAATAAAATGGTTTGGATAATGTTGGATTTTTTACAACCTGTCTAATAGTCTAACTCCTCATGTTGAACCTGATTTTAGCAATGTTTCCATATTCCCAGATCTCAGAAATGACTTTGTTATTGTAACCAACAGGAATGATGGACAAAGCTACAAATATAAGATTAAAATTATAATACATTTAAATTATCCTTTTAGCCCATTAACACATCCATGGGTCCCTTGCATCTTCCACAGACCACTAATGTATTACACCCACAGCACTTTAGGTTTAGAGGATGGTAGTAAAATAAGTCAAATCTGAGTTGGACTTAACTCTTTGAACTGATCTCTCATTCTGTCTCACTTTCTTAGACACAGACACACATACACACACACACACACACACACACACACACACACAGACACACACACACCACGACAGATTCCAATAATTGCACATCTTTGCAGAATCACTAGTCCACCATGAAACAGAATACATTGTGCCCAAGACAAAGGGTCCCTGGAGAGAGGAAACAGAGTCTGAATGGCTGTCTTTGTGCAAGGAAAACGAAGACAGCTCCAATCTCTATAAAGACCCATCTCAATAAACACCTCCACAGGCACCCATCTTCACATCACACAGCATCCTGATTGGCTCTTTTTGAGTGTAATCACAAGCGATGGTCAGAGAACGAAAAGGTGGAGAGCGATGGAAGTGATTGGTGGGTGAGAAAAGTCAAAATGAAGGGGAACAAAATGGGGGCATTGCAAAGAAGAAAGTTGCAGTATTGTATACAGAAGAGGAGAGGCGTGTGGTGTACAGATCATGCACTAACACAAAGAGATGAATGGAGGTATATGGTAAAATGCTGAGAATAATTGCATGACTCAATGATGAAAGGAAAGAGTGATGGAGAGATCAAGAGGGTGATGAATGAGTGTTTCCTAGGGTTCATTGCAGTCAGGGGTGCAGCTTTAATACCTTTAGGAGCAGTGGGAATGTACACACACACACACACACACACACACACACACACACACACGGGTAAGGAGGTGGGGGCATGTAGTGCAGAGTTTTAATCCTGTACACCAAATAGAGCAGTGAGTATTTCATTAAAAGTCTGTTTTGGGGTGGCCAGACCTGAGAGAAATCCATATTTCATTACTTGTTATCCATCTCTCTTGTGTGTGCGTGTGTGTGTGTGTGTGTGTGTGTGTGTGCACAATGTCTTCATGTGTGTATCTTCATTTAAATGTATCTAAAGGTACATGAATTAGTATGTAAACACATGAGCCTATTCATGCGCACATTCTGAATCTTTCTGTCTTTGTCCCTTTTTCTCAGGGTCACATCATGCCCCCCACCACCCCTGTCGCATCTCGCAAACAGACCACCCAACACTCAGCAAGTGGAAAGTTTAACAATACGCACGTAAACTACATTGACGTAGTCGTCATCAGACAGAGTCTCCAGCATCTCACTGACGGAGGTCCTGATCAGTTTGAGAGTCAAGCCAGACACACTCCCGCTTCTGCAACAACAACCAAAAAAACCTGACAGCTTCTCACTGCAATCTGTCAGCTCAGTCCTTGTCCTGTGAGATTTTTCTCAATGTAATTAGAAATGCTTCTGCCTTGGGAAATGCATAACATTATGTGGAATGTATTATAATCAGGGGAAATCATGACAGATGTGAGAAGGTTATGGATCAATTAAGTTATAAAGTAACTCACGCATCCACAAGAATTAGCATATCTTTGGGTGAGGCAGCTCCTTGAATGTACCTAAATAGACATTAATGAATGAAATGAATGGTCTGAGACACGGTCATAGACATACATTATTATTATTTTCTTTGAACACAATATTACATATATAATGTTCCTGAGTAATGTATGTTACATACATATTAACATAACAAAATAAATAAGGATGTTTTTCAGAATAAAAAATATATGATTATATTTCAACTTATTATTTGTTTATAGTTTTAAATTGCATTATATAATTATCATGATTTACTTGGATTCATTACTAATTAAACAAGACAATTTTGAAAAGGAAGTACACAATATGGTCACAATTCCACTTAAAGTTTATAGAAAATAGTATTGAATGTTCACCTAACCTTTGATACACTTACTAAGGGCCACATTTACCCCTACATTCAAACCACCAAACAAGCAACTACATAAAAGTAAGCAATTATATATACATAAATTGAAATCTTAGTCTTGAATTCTGAACAACACTGAATAAATATGATGCTTCTTGTAGTTTCTCTAGTTGTTCTTACCATGGCCTCCTGCGGACATCATACAGGTCAATTTTACTGGGGGTCTTACGAGCATCCATCCAGGGAGAGGCTTTAGCAAGAGATTAGATATGTGTTGATTATAATTCTTTCATAATTAAAGGAAATTAAACATTAATTCCTATTTTGGCTTGTTTCCTGACACCCCTGGCTGTCAGAGTGAGGTGTTGATCTGCAAATATCTGGCAATATGCAGCGTCATATTTAGCCCAGCAGTGTCTAGTCACTGTCAGTCACATTGTGAAGATAAGAAAAAACAAATTTTGGGAAGAAGAAGAACAAGCTTACATTTCTGCCATAATGACAGTTGGCTTGTTGGATGGGAGCCGACATTTTTTACACCTTCTCCATTATAATATGTTTAATGCTCACTAAAGCAATTCATGAAGAGGTAAACAGAAAGAGAATAAGAATAAACATCTGAGATGCAAAGCGCAGAGCACTGGATTTACTTGCTTTGACAATAATCGGATGCTTTCTATTTGTATGCCATTGGTGAGGGGCACCATGAAAACAAGCCAGTATGAGTGTGTGACTGCATGCTAAGAGGTAAAAAACAACAACAAAATGGAACAAAGAATTAAAAAATGTGGGCCAATGAAAATTCGAGAATATTAGACAAACTTTTCCTATGAAGCTTTACAGAGTCTATGACGACATGGAATCTCATAAATAGAAATAGCTTGGCAGAGAAAACACTAAACTAATGCACTATCTATGGCACCACATATAAATACCACATAAAAAATCCATGCAATGTTGAGCAATGGAGATTATTTATTGATCTTATTTGCTCAGTGATGTGTGAACCAAGCAAACTCATGAATATATACCCTGGATGTTGTAGTTTTGATTGAACGGCAAATGCTCTATCTTAGGTCAACCAAATAATAATCGGCCAATGAGTGCAACTCTTATTTGATAAGGAAGGAAACACAAACAGCTTCAGCGTGTATGAGCAATGTATGAGGCTGAATAATCTACCAGGGCTTTTCCTCTGTGTTATATGCTAAAAGTGTTGTTTTTACCTGGGTAGTAGCGAGCCAGACCTGCAGCGCTACCAAACACCTGCCAGAGAAGGGTCGGGTCATCCTCTCTGTTCTTTCTAAACACCTCCTCCAATGCCTCCGTCCAGTTGAGCTCATTCAGCACAATGGTGGCTAGAAGTCCACACAGATGCAAAGACATTTCAAGACAACATATACCTGAAAGATATATACATATCTGAGACACACTGGCACAAAAGATATACAGTATATTATTGTAATCACATCTTGATTTTCCACAACTCTGAGAATGTGTACATGTCTGTGTGTGTGTGTGTATTCTGCAATAATGATCCGAGGATATAACAGCGCAGGTAAGCAAGTCATTTCAGACTGTATCTAAGACATGTGGACATCCCAGATTAACACGTTCATTAAAATTCACACACACACACACAGGCTTGCTCAGTGTCAGCCCACTTGCCCAGCGGGACACATGAACAAATATTAGGCCACCTCACCCAGTCAGTGCTGGTATTTAGTAAGAAATACTGAGACATGGTTTTCTGGGAAATCAAAATTTAACTGCATTTAATGTGTGTGTGTGTGTGTGTGTTAGCATGTGTGCATGCATGTGATTGATAGTGTGTGTTGTGAGAGGCAACAGGCATTATGGATGTAATGACACAGCACCCAGACAGCTCAGAGCCACATAACACTCACTATGATGGATGGAGACACAGCACACGCTGCCCCAAGTCTATCTTTGTCTGTATCTCTACTGCTCTTCTTTTTTTCCTTCATTCATCCCCTCATTCCTCTTCCTCTATATTAATGTAGTACTGCATATATGCTTTTATATGTCTTTGTCCATCAAATCAAGTTTATTTGTCATATACACAATCATACACAGTAGAATGTGTAGAGAAATCCGTTGGTGTCTAGCTCCAGACAGCAACTAACAAATAGTAAAATATATAATAGAATATAATACTATAGAAACATCTATATGTGTATGTGTGTGTGCGCGTGTAGGCGTGCATGTATGTGAGATAGATTGCTATCCTGTATTGAGTGTGACGTGGCTCATTGATGTGCAAAGCAAACACTGTTCATTTGCATGCATGCCTCTAGAGGGGAGAGTTAATGAAGCCCCGGTTGCCAGGAGTGCATGTTTTTTATTATAGAAGTAGGGGGGGGGGGGGCATGCGGTGTGTGAACACACTAATGTATTCCCCTCATTAAGTGTAGAATTTTTAAGGGAAAGGAAGAGAAAATAACACCACAGCTCTTGTTAGATAATGAGAAAATTACAAACTGTATGTATGATTTTTGATTGAAGACTGATGAAGACAGATAGGTTGGTAGATAGCCATCTACACACAGGCCCACTCATAATTATTTAGATGCAAATAAGTAGACAAATAGATACATACAGAAAATACAAATACACTGATATACTCTAGGCTAACAAACCGGAATACAGTGCAGACCAAACACATCTAACCTATTACTAATACATTGCTTGTTAATGTTTCCACTGGTTTGAGTACTATAGTCATAATATTTAATAAGCTAAACGCAACTGCTGCTTTATAAGGGATACAGTATCCTCTAGTTGCCCATATTGCCGCTGACACTAATGAATTCCCTATCTTCACACTCCATGGCTCTGGTGCCACACTGAATCTACAACCTGTGATGACTTCATCTGTGTGGGATATCAGGGGGTGCAACATAATTCACACACAAATACAACACAAATGAGCTTTTCTATAACATTATTACTCACTGCTTTAAATAAGGATAAATAGTCCACTCCTATGCACTCACACAACCATCACCACTTTTTGTCTAGAAAAGAATGCTAGCCCCAGTAAAGAAAACTCACTCTGATATACTGATTTGCTTAAGCCAGTAAGTTGAAGAAGAACATTTCCGCTACGAGATCATCAACATTTAAGGCAAAATAAATTAAAGGCATTTTCGGTAAATAACCATCAATAATCATTCACCTTTTTTTGTAAAGAGTTAAATGAGAAGATCAATACCACCCTTATGCCTGTAAGCTAACTAGGACCCATTAGCTTAGCTTAGCACATTGAACAGAAGAATATTATTACATTGGAAAGCAATAAATCCACCTAAAGCAAGTGGCTTGATGCAATTCATACAGTTGGAGAAGATACAATTCTCACTTAAGGGGTCCAGAGATAAATTGCTCTCCATCTGGGATCCGGTTCTGTCATATTTAGGTATACTTAAAATTTTGCCTGATACCCCTTAGCAGTCTTTTTTTGTTTTCACCTCTCTCTCTCAGGATATTTAGACCAATGTATATATAGTTTAACTAACAGAATTGCTTAGATAGATTTATTTGCTTGTTCTTTTCCTTTTTTATATTTATTTGTATCTGCTTGCTTTTAACTTTATATTCACCACTACCAGGTTTTGCCAACTTATATTCACAACAGGGCTCAGACAAGGAATAGCTTGGGTACTCTGTGTCCTTTTGCATGCCACTCTAAATATCTAAAAATGTTTTTGGGCAGATATATGCTATGTATTTATCATTCACCTTGATGGCACACATGAATATACAGATATATATATATATATATATATATATATATATATGTACCCACATAATGACATTGGGTACGTCTAGAAGGTAAGTAATTTACTTATTTATTTATTTATTGTTAGGTGTGTGTTCCTTGAGGGAGGAATGAGTGGGTGGATATGTTGTTTGTTGTATAAAAGAATAATGGAAATGTTAGTCTGAGTACATGATTACTGTGTTTTGTACTTGCCAACATTTCCAAATAAAAATAATAATAAAAAGCGGACTGTGATAAGAAGGTCGCAATAGAAAACCAGAGTGGAGCCTGGGCAGGGTGATGTTGCAGGGAAGGCAGTAGTGATAGAGCACACACAGCACTGGCTAGTGTGAAGGACTAGACCATAGCCTGGCGGTGTAGGGATGTTAATAATGGTAAAAAAAAAAGAAAAGTTTTAAAAGATTTTTATTTTAAAAACTATTGGGCGAATGTAATTCTGTATTGGCCTGGAAAAAGTAAATAAAATATTATTTGATTTTGAAAAATGTATGTATTTCTGTGACTTCGTCATATATTGTAGACATACATTTTCAGCTTCTGTATTTCAAAGCAACACCACTAAATTCCACCATTTCCTTTTCTGTCTGTTACACTGTGTATTTCTCCCTCCATGTCCTACGCTCGATCCTTCACTGGACTAACAGCTATTGTGATCTGAATGTTTCTGTTTCCTATCCTTGTCTCACACACGTGATGTGCTGCTGCCTATAGAAGGGAATTTCATAAACTTGCCTCCCACTTTACCCAGAAAATCCAATTTTCCCCAGCTGAGCAAAGGCTATTCCTGGAACATTTATAGGGTGGAGATCAAATTGGAGAGTTGAAACCACACTAACGTATGAATCCTCTATTTCTTTTTTCTCCAAGCATAGAAAATACTCCTGCACATGTGCCCATATCTGACAAAGTATAAGAGCATGTGACACAAAAATGTTTTAATACATTCATTCTATAGCCGCTTTTCATCAGCACTACATGCCCAATCTTAACTCTTACTCTAACTCTAGCCTAACACATTCTAACTTAAATCCTAAAACGTGTCTCAATCTCAAAATAAACTTGCGAGGACCTGCTTTTCAGTCCCAATAATGGAATAGTCAATAGTTTCTTTCACTAACTCAGATCAGGTATCAGCCCTAGATAGGTCCCACAGGCTCAGCGTATCTATGCATACTCATTATAGGCTCCCAATAAACAGCATCCTTGAGGGAAAGGGAGTGTGAGGAATCATGGCACCCAGCCCAGATTGTGGCCAGAGAGGTGTCTCAGGGAAAAAAATGACAAAGTCACAACAAGTTCAAAAGCATGCTAATAAACCAGGCTTGCACTTTTACAGACAACAGACCCTGACAACAGTGTGTGCCAAAACCCATCCCTCATTTCTGCCCATGTGCCTGGGGTCAGCAGAAAGGTAAAGTGTGTAAACTTGGGGCCAGACGGTTTCCCAGCAGGCTGAGGGCCATGCTGAGGAAGTCACTCCATTCTGCTGTCCCTTCAAGTCACTGCTGACGCACCACATCCCACTGCACGCTAATTACTGAATATCTAAACACATAACACACAGATACCCAGCCTCACACAGCAAGAGATAAAACTACAAAGTCACAAAGCCAAGCAGCAACAGTGCAGCCTGGAATCCTGTAATTATACTCATGTTCAAACTCATCATGAACCATGTGTCCTGGTGAAGAATCCTTAAGCAAGGCACTGTTATTGCTCTCTCATTGTAAGTAACAGTATGATACGAGCATTACCCAAGTGCTTAAAATGTAAAAATAGACGAAAAGAAAGCTGTTCAAATATAATACATAATTCAGACCGTAGTTAAGATATTCAACAGACCATCCTTAAGTCATTGACATTCAACTTGAGCTGTGCTAATGTCACAGGGACTCTAGAGAATCAAATTATTCTGAAACACTCAAGGTAAATGTCACCACATGATGATGAAATGATCAGAAATATACTTTTATGACAAATGAGGCTACTACAATCTGTAACAGATGCACATATATTTCATTTTAATCTTAAATTGTTTTACATAGGACATAAACTACAATGCCAGACGGTTCAAATGCAACTGATAACATGACACATACACAGGCCCATCAAACAGATGCTGGCCCAGATTCTACTTTGTAAAAATACAAATTAAGCAAGCACACTGACTTATTTCAGCAATGATATTACTGTTTCATAATCATAACCATGGATGTAGTGTAGGAAAAATTTTTTAGCCACCATGTCAGATTTCACAGTATAAAGTAAAAGAAGTATACATATAAATATGTTGTATATTTAATATACTGTGAAGAACATTTCCAAATAAAACATACTGTTCTGGAGTGATATAGAAAACATGGAGGATTATGTAGTAAAATGAAGACATGTATACTACATATTACGTGGAATCACTGGCTGGAATTAAAAAAATCAAAGCTTCAGAGCACATGTGCAGATTGAATCAAGGGACTCAGAAAAACCTTTTCTGAAATTAAATGAATGCCTTGTCACACTCATATTTGGAGGTTTGCTCAGACAAAGCCCAAAAGCACACAATTAATTTCAGTTAGATGACCCTCTGTTCATTTAGAGTACAGGAGAAGAGCCTATTATGCTGTATCACTTTTTTTAAACCATCATTTAGCCATTGGTAAATTTGCTACAGGCACTATCTGTAAACAACTTTTCATAATGGGTTGGTGTGTCAGTGGTATGCATGGTGACCACTTAGGTTTGTCCGTCTGTGTGTGTGTGTGTGTGTGTACTCACAGCCGTCGTAGATGTCAGTAGGGATGTGGACAGCCGTGTGGTTGTGATCAGTCAAACGTTTAAATGATGGGTCCTCTTTAAAGTCTGGTCGAATCTTGTATTTTCTTCCCTCTGTCTCATTTGCATCCAGCTGAGGGAGAAAAAAAATCAAGATGCAGACAGTAATGCTGATCGTAGGTTTAAGATATCAAACAAAGCCTCTTTTTCTATTTGCTGAAGCATCATTGCATGCATAAAACAGATGGTATGTTTATTTCAAAGCACAGGACCTTGAAGACAGGCTAACTGTACATCCTCATCAACTCATTGCTGCACTTTTCACACTTTCCCAGCTTGTTTTAGAAACTATAGCATCATCGACTGTATGCTTAATGATATCTTGCTTTTTATCCTTCTTATTATTTACACTTGGGAAGAGTAGCAGGAGACAGCCAGCTTGTCTATGCCCCTTTTGGAGATGTATAACTCTTACCATGCATTCACCAATTTACATCAATGAGAGCAGTACAGACAGGGAGATATATTAAGAAAAGCATGGTGAGATATGGAGGAAAGAATGTAGGGTAGGGAGAGAGTGAGGTAGTGAGGTGGAGAGAGAGACAAAAGGCAAAAGGGGGAGGGAGTGAGAGAGCGAACAGTTGCTTCCTAATAAAGCAACAGTGTAGCCAGCTCATACATCTCATATGTCAATTAGAGGAGAAACATGGCAGAAACCTCTTCACCTGAGAGAGGGTGGGAGGAGGGATGACAGAGACGAAGCTACATGGGAAGAAAAGCCTGGAGAAGAAGCAGAAGAGGGAGGGATTGCGGTAAAAAAGCTAAAGCAATGAGAAAAAAAAGTGAAGCTGAAAAATAAAATAAGGCATGAATGTGGTCAATAGGAGAAGGAAAATGGAGGAGTAGAGGGAAGATAAGGAAGGAACGGTAGGACAAGAGAGAGAGACGGTGATCTGTAGCAAAACCACCATGTCCATGTCTCAGTGTGATCTGCATGTTTGCATGGGCTAAAATAAAAGGAGAGCAAATGGGCGGAAGGAAAAAAGCACACTCACATTGTCCTTTGCGTTGTAGTAGGCGATTTCATCATCCTGTAAACAAGTCACACAGAAGCACAAATATCACTCTATGGCTGCTTTAGGGTGTTGCACAAAGAAGTGTTATGTAATCATGAAATGCTTAAACCATTTCTAAAAAGTTCTTTATTTTGTTGGCAGACAACTCCATTAGTAAATTCTACAGTTGTATGTTAATGAAGACACTGGTCTGCTCTATCAATCAAAGGAATACTGTATGAGTTATGCTGAGTGTGCAGAATATTCCCCTTTTTACATCTGTGTCTGTGTGCCTACAGCCATTTGCAATGCTCCAGGGAAGCATTTTCCTGCCATTAAGAAAGCAATATACTAATTCACAGCTTTCAAACATATATAACTGTCTTTGTCACAGAAATCCTTCCAGACCCCGCTTTACTCTGCGTTATAATTGTCTGCCACTGTGGTTCTTAAAAAGCCGAGTATCTGTCATTCGAAATGAGGAGTATAATGTGTCGTAACACAATGCATAATGTGCAATAAACCTCTTTACTAATGGCGCTGTAATTTTTGCTAACGACACACAGACGCAAACAAATTAAACCTATTCAGACAATGAAATTAATTTATGGCCAGTAGATTCAGACTATGTGCATTACCATTAATGTTTATTTGTCTTTCTCCCTGTGTTTTACCCACACACAGTATATAATACACACACGAAACATACACATAGAGTGTATAATGTATGTACTTGTGTGCAGATATTCCTGTAAGTGTGTGTATGTATTTTTGTGTCCCTCTGTTACCTCGAACTCGTCTTTCCACTGATGCTCCATCTGGAAGTTCTCAGCAGCTGTGGCCAGTTTCTGGGGAGTGAAATATGAAGGGGATTTAGACTGGAAACTTTCACAGCATCAGTCTAATTATAGAAAACCTGATCAAAAGAGAGTACGTTAAAAAGCACGATGAAGACCATCCCAGAGATGGAGAAATTATTATGATCTCACTCGCAGAGCTCAAACCACTGGGCCATCATGGGTTTGCAGCACATGTCAGCTAAAGGCCACACCACAGAGAGTCATAGTGTCATAATGAAAAGGTTGTACTGCAAGAGAGTAGAGTATGTGTGAGTGAGAGAGAGAGAGAAATGAAGAGGAAAGGGTGTGTGTGTGGGTGGGGGGGGGGGGGGGGGGGGGGCAACGGTTTTTAAAAAAAACTCAAAAATGGAAAATTCAAAGTTAAAATTGATACAAAAAACAGGTGAGT